>RCUC01152119.1:0-42131 GCA_003697995.1 Taxidea taxus jeffersonii
GGTTTTGGGTAGGAGGGGTCGGAGCAGGGGAAGCAGGGAGCCTTTTACTCCCTTTAAAGTAGAGGGATTAGTTCCAGTCTGTTGCTTTTGGTGTTTCCTCTTTATCCTGTTAGAGCCAGAATGATAAATAGGTCTCCACTCCATGGCCTGCCCAGAACCTGTGGAAGAGGCTGCCCGCAGCCCCGCGGGGAGAGGGCTGCTGAGGCTACGTCGGACTAAATGGGAAGGACTGAGTGGGAAAGAGGCAGCCGATTAGCCATGTCTGTAAATGGCATGGACTGGGACTGTAAACACGTGCTTTGCATATCCTGATCCTGCCCTGATGAGGTTGTCTTCTTAGAGTTTTCCTCCACTTTTTTTTTTTTTTAAAGATTTTATTTATTTGACAGACAGAGATCACAAGTAGGCAGAGAGGTAGGCAGAGAGAGGAGGAAGTGGACTCCCCACCAAGCAGAGAGGCCAGCTCAATCCCAGGACCCTGGGATCATGACCTGAGCTGAAGGCAGAGGCTTTAACCCACTGAGCCACCCAGGCACCCCTTTCCTCCACTTTAAAGACCCGTGACATGTTTTAAGAAGTTGGCCACTTGAAGAAGCAGGGATGAGGCTTGCTCTGAGTTAGATGTGCAGGGGGGAAGTTGATCATCTCAGCTGATCAGAACACTAACCAAGGAGATGTGACAAGAGCTTTAAAACACTGTGTAGAATTTTAGCAACACTTGTTCACTGACTCAGGAAAGGTACGATGGCTCTTCTCTGGGACCAGTCTATGGGCAGGATAAAGACAGATCTGTAAACCCAAGGAGAAGGGTAGACACCTGGAGGGCCTGGGAGAAGAGAAGAGGCTTGGTTCTTTTCCCTTTTTTCCATACCTTCCCTCCCTTAAAAGTGGGCTCTGAACTGGAGAACATCTGCTTCATGGTGCCACATTTCTGGTTATGGCTTTGTTCGGGATGCAGAATGAGAGTGCCAGGGCCACAGCCCCTGGAGCCATGTTCCAGCTCTGCCACTTACTGCAACTTATTTAAACACGCCGTGCCTCAGTTTCCCTATATGTAAAGTGGAGATACCAGAAGTCCCCATTGCAGATGGTTCCCATGAAGATCAAATGAGTTAATCCCTATAAGGCGTTTGGAATCATGCCTCGATCGTAATAAGTGCTACATTGGCATTGGCATACAAGTTAGTAACGATGATATAAATTGTCATCATTTGTTAACTTGTGTATTATTTAATGCTGTGTAACAAATCACTCCAAAACTGAAAGGCAGAAAGCTGCACGAATCATTTAGTCTCCCTCTTCTGTTAGGTATCTGGAAGTGGCTTGGCTCCAGGTTTCTCAGTGAGGTCGTAGCCAGACGTGAGCTGGGGCTGCAGTCACCCAAGGGAGCAAGAGTGACTCTCTCACATGGCTGGCCGGCTGGTGCTGGCTGTTGGCCGGGGGCCTCGGTCCTTCTCCACGTGGGTGTCTCCACAGGTCTGCTTGAGTGTTTTCATGGTGCGGGGGCTGGCTCGTCTTATAGCAAGCAATCCAGGAGACCAAGGCGGGTATTGCAAAGACTTCTTGACCTAACCTGGGAAGTCACATAAGCAAAGGAGTGATGTGATCAGAGTTACATTTGGAGAGACACCTGTGGCTGTTGCTTGGAGAAGAGACAGGGGAAGGGCAAGGGCAGAAGCACTTTCTTACTGCCTGGTAAGTGTCCGAAGCCTACCAGCTCGGTTTTGTATACTTTCCCCTTTATCCATCATAGCAGGCCTGTGGCCTGAGTATTACTATCCCCAATTTACAGACAGGGAACCTGACTCAGATTGGGCAGGTTACCTGCCAAAAGAGCCAAGAGTTACCCGGGGTTGCTTGGCACCAAAGCCTGGGGAGACACACGACCTCTCAGGATGGCCCCCTTGTGATGCTGTGGCTTACAAGGGAAAACACTTTGTGAAGGATCTTAATTCCTCTATTTCTCCAAATCAGGATGAGGAACCTGAGAAGGCCAGACAGGGGAGGAACAGGGCCCTGGTGATCTCGGCACCTGCCAGAGCTGGGGGCAGAGCGGGGGTGGGGGACTAGATCAAGGGGCTGGGCAAGGTTTGGAGGATTGTATGGACCAAAAGGGGTGGGCTGGGGTGAGACCTCTGAACTTGTCTTAGTCTCTCCAAATTAGCAGAACTTTTGAGGTCAGGGAAGCCTTAGTGTTACCTGAGCCCTAGAGATTTCCATGCAGAGGGATCAGGCCTACCCACCTGCCAGCCAGCAGCAGTAAAATAAATGAACTAGACCAATATATATCTGTGCAAAAACATGATGTTAGGGGCACCTGGGTGGCTTAGTGGGTTAAGCGTCTGCCTTCAGCTCAGGTCATGGTCTCAGGGTCCTGGGATCCAGCTCCACATCAGGCTCCTTGCTCAGCGGGGAGCCTGCTTCCCCCTCTCCCTCCATCTGCCTCTCTGCCTACTTGTAATCTCTATCTCTCTGTCAAATAAATAAATAAAATCTCTTAAAACCAAACAAAAAACAAATTAAAAAAAAACATGATGTTATAGATGCCTGGGTGGCCCAGTTTGTTAAGTATCCAACTCTTGATTTCGGCTCAGGCATGATCTTGGGGTGGTGGGATCGAGCCCCGAGTCGGGCTCCACTCTGGTCATGAAGCCTGCTTACAATTCTCTCTCTCCCTCTCCCTCTGCCCTTCCCCTCCCAGGCATGCACTCTCTCTCCCTTTAAAAACAAAACAGGGGTACTTGGGTGGCTCAGTGGGTTAAAGCCTCTGCCTTTGGCTCAGGTCATGATCCTAGAGTCCTGGGATGGAGCCCCACATCAGGCTCTCTGCTCAGCAGGGAGCCTGCTTCCCTTCCTCTCTCTCTGCCTGTCTCTCTGCCTACTTGTGATCTCTGTCTGTCAAATAAGTAAATAAAAATCTTTAAAAAATACAAAACAAAACAAAAAAAACCCCACTGGATGTTAGAGGGGGGATTGTAGATGATTTTGTATACTTTTATGCAAATTAGAGTAATACAGTTGTGCTGTTGTTCCCGGAGGTAGGTGTGTATGTGTGCATATATCTCTCAAAGTGTAACAATGAACTGAAGAGGAGAAGCAGCACACTGAGAGCAGTGACTGTTCCTGGAGAGAGTGGAGGAGGGGACCAACAGGGAGTTTGATTTTATTTGCAATGTTTTATTTCACGTGTTTTTGAAAAGAGAGGCTTGAAGCCAATCTGACAAAATGTTAATAAGTTGTTAATTCTGGTAGCTGTGCAGGTGATTCCTAGTCTTTGTACTTTTTAGAATTAAAAAACAAAAACAAAAACTCAAAACCTTAAGTCTAAAAACATTTTAGAAGGAAGGGAAAGGAAGAGTGGGTGCCCCAAGGTTGCTGGGTCTCAGCTGCATGAAGATGGAGAAGGAGGGTAGTGGAGGGAAGGTTGAAGGCAAGATTCCTCTTGCCCCCTAGCCCCCCAGAAAGCCTATCACCCACGCAACACTGTTTTCACTTGCCTGGAGAACTGCAAAACGATTCTAGATTCTCAGTTCTCGGGGCTTAGGCGTGTCTTCTGTACCTGAAGATCAGCCGAGGAGGGGCTGGCCTTGGAGGTAGTGGTGCTGGAGAGAGCACTCCCTCCAACAAAGTCCCAAGAGTTGGGGGTGCAGGGGTGGGGGGGGAGGAAAGGTCAGGGAGGGGGAGCCCAGGCAAGCAAAACTGAGAGTCAGAGCCTAGGAGTTCCATCTGTGAAAGGACATGAATAGTAAAAATAGGTTCTTCACTTCTATTGGGGTGAGGGGATGAGAAAGTCTTGTGATAGATCAAAGGTATGAGGTTTCTCTCTATTGTTCTCTTTTCTCCTGTTAGACATTTACATGTTTAATATACAAAAGACAGGAATTCCAGGGGCGCCTGGGTGGCTCAGTGGGTTAAAGCCTCTGCCTTCGGCTCAGGTCATGATCCCAGGACCCTGGGATCGAGCCCCACATCAGGCTCTCTGCTCAGCGGCAAGCCTGCTTCCTCCCTCTCTCTCTGCCTGCCTCTCTGTCTACTTGTGATCTCTCTCTGTCAAGTGGATAAATAAAATCTTAAAAAAAAAAAAAAAAAGACAGGAATTCCAGAAGGAGACAAAAATAACTCCAAATCCCACAATTGGGCTTACTGTTACTAACACTTGGGTGAATAATCAATTCAGATCCTTTTTGGTGGATTTTTTTTTTTAAGATTTATTTATTTATTTGACAGAGCTAGAGAGGGAACACAAGCAGGGGGAGTGGGAGAGGGAAAGGCAGGCTTCCCGCCGCCGAGCAGAGAGCCTGATGCGGGGTTTCATCCCAAGACCCTGGGATCATGACCTGAACTGAAGGCAGACACTTAACAACTGAGCCACCCAGGCACCCCTTTGGTGGATTTTTTTAAATGAAATGGTATGGGGCACCTGGGTGGTTCAGTCAGTTAAGCATCTGCCTTCCACTCAGGTCATGGTGTCGGGGTCCTGGGACCGAGCCCTGTATCTTGAGCCTGCTTCTCCCTCTCCACCTCTGCCTGTGCTCTTTGTCACTGTCTCTGTCTCTCTCTCTCTCAAATAAATAAATAAAATTAAAAAAAATAGAGATCATATGTTTTATGCTGTCTTGTAACTAGTTTTTTTCATTTAGCACTATATCATGAACACTTTCTCTGTCATAGTCTTCTTTCAAATTTTTTTTTATGGCTGCCTAGCTTGTCATTGGGTGAATATTCATAGATTATATAATCACAATTCATGGACACTGGAGATTAGTTAGATTGGATAATATAAAATTGTTGATTTTAGGTAAAAAATGGCCAACTATTGGCAGTTTTTTTTTTTAAGATTTTTATTTATTTATTTGACAGAGATCACAAGTAGGCAGAGAGGCAGGCAGAGAGAGAGGAGAAAGCAGGCTCCCCAGCGAGCAGAGAGCCCGATGCGGGGCTCGTCCTGGGATTGTGACCTGAGCCGAAGGCAGAGGCTTAACCCACTGAGCCACCCAGGCGCCCCCAACTATTGGCAGTTTCAAATGATTCAACCAAATACATTTTCCAGTTTTTCATTTTTTTTTAAAGATTTTATTTATTTATTTGTCAGAGAGAGAGAGAGCGAACGAGCACAGGCAGACAGAGTGACAGGCAGAGGCAGAGGGAGAAGCAGGCTCCCTGCTGAGCAAGGAGCCCGATGTGGGACTCCATCCCAGCACGCTGGGATCATGACCTGAGCCGAAGGCAGCTGCTTAACCAACTGAGCCACCCAGGCGTCCCTCCAGTTTTTCATTTTTATGAACAACACAGCAATGAACATCTTTATAGGTGCACCTTTATGCATAGCCTCAATTAATTCCTTAGATAGAATCCTGGCAATGGAATTGCTGAACAAAATATCAAACATTCTACTAAAGACAGATCGGATAGGGCTGGGATTAGGGAGAGGTGAGTAGGGTGAGTGATTTAAGGCAGGGCCAGATCTGTCATATCTTTTGCTTATTCTGGATATTTTGCAGTAATTTTGATTTTTTAAAAAATATTTCTTTAGGGGCGCCAGGGTGGCTCAGTGGGTTAAAGCCTCTGCCTTCGGCTCAGGTCATGATCCCAGGGTCCTGGGATGGAGCCCCGCATCGGGCTATCTGCTCGGCAGGGAGCCTCTTCCCCCTCTCTCTCTGCCTGCTTCTCTGCCTACTTGTGATCTCTGTCTGTCAAATAAATAAATAAAATCTTTAAAAAAATATTTCTTTAAAGTATCTATTTGGGGCACTTGGGGGGCTCACTTGGTGCCCCTACATTTTTTTTTTTTTTAATGGTAGGCTCCATGCCTGGTGTGGAGCCCAATCTGGGACTTGAACTCACAACCCTGAGATCAGGATCTGATATCAAGAGTAGGATGTTTAGGGACGCCTGGGTGGCTCAGTTGGTTAAGCAGCTGCCTTCGGCTCAGGTCATGATCCCAGCGTCCTGGGATCGAGTCCCACATCGGGCTCCTTGCTCAGCAGGGAGCCTGCTTCTCCCTCTGCCTCTGCCTGCCATTCTGTCTGCCTGTGCTAGCTCCTGCTCTGTCTCTGATAAATAAATAAAAATCTTAAAAAAAAAAAAAGAGTAGGATGTTTAACCAACTGAGCCACCCAAAATAAAGTCTTAAAAAAAATAAGATAAAATATCTATCTTGAGGGGCGCCTGTGTGGCTCAGTGTTAAGCCTTTGCCTTCTGCTCAAGTCATGATCTCAGGGTCCTGGGATCCGGCCCCACATGGGGCTCTCTGCTCAGCAGGGAGCCTGCTTCCCCTTCTCTCCCTGCCTGCCTCTCTGCCTACTTGTGATCTCTCTGTCAAATAAAATGAAATCTTTTAAAAAAATGTCTATCTTGATCCCTGAGTTTGTTTAGCGTCCCCTTACATTTCAGACCCCTCATGAGCACCTCACTGCCTCCCCCTGCTCCGGCCCCGGATAGCAATAGTGTTTCCCCTGTGGCATCGTCATCATGGTGTGCTCCATCAGTACATTTACCTCCTTTCAGAAAACATGTGTCGTCCAGCATATGACAAGCGCTAAGCTGGGATGCCAGGGTGAGTTAGGTTCCTGCCCTCAAGCTGCTTGGGAGTGTGAGGGAGCCCACTGGGGTGGGGAGCAGGGTGGGAGCCATTGCAGGGCATAAGCTAGATACAGCGAAATCTTTGCCTCATACAGTGCAGAGTGATGATGTCGGCTGAGTCTTTCATCTGGGCACATTCTGGTTGCCCACGAACCAAAAGGGACATCAGGTAGGAGGCACATCCTGAGCCAACATGCGGCGTGGGAAGCCTAGTTCCAAGTCATTCTATTAGTAAGGTCATAGTCTGCAGTGGGAGGAAGATCAGGCGGAGAATGAGCCTCGGTGGCAGTGGAGAGACACTGGGTTACTAGGGTTCTGCCCTGAGCCCCACATGCATCTGTTCCGAAGTCACACTGACCACGGGAAGGCCAGGCTCCTGTGGTCCACTCACCCTCCCAGGGGCGCCTCCTTCCTTGGGTCATAGATAATAATGACATGGATGCCAAAGGCTGATTTCTTCTTTTTCTTCTGATTTTCTTATTTTTAATCATGGCATAATATATATAACATGAACTTTCCATATTAACCATTTTTAAGGGTCCACAGTGGCATTAAGTAGCATGAACACTCACAGGTTGTGCATCCATAACGGCCGTCCATCTCCAGACCTTTTTCATCATCCCAAACTCAAACTCTGTCCCCCTGAAACACGAACTCCCCAACATCTCCTTCCCCATCATTCTACCTTCTTCTCTGTGAATGTGCCGATTTTAGGTGCCCCTGTAAGTGGAATCATATGGTCCTTGTCTTTTTATGACTGGCTTGTTTCACCAAGCGTCATGACCTTGTAGCGCGTGTCAGAATTTCCTGCCCTTTGGAGGCTGAATAATATTTCATCATATGCATATACCACATTTTGCTTCTCCATTCATTCATGAATGGATACTTGGGTTGTTTCTGCCTTTTGGCGGCTGTGAATAATGCAGCCGTGAACATGTGTGTGTAAATATCTGTTTGAGACCCTGCTTTCATCGCTTCTCGGCCTTTTGGCTAAGATCAAGTGAGACCCTGCTTTCAATTCCTGGGGGTATATTCCACAAAATGGCATTGCTGGATCATATGATAATTCCATTTTTAATATTTTGGGGAACTACCATCCTGTTTTCCTATTCTTTTTTTTTTTTAATATTTTATTTATTTATTTGTCAGATAGCGCAGGAGCGAGCACAGGCAGACAGAGTGGCAGGCAGAGGCAGAGGGAGAAGCAGGCTCCCTGCTGAGCAAGGAGCCTGATGTGGGACTCGATCCCGGGACGCTGGGATCATGACCTGAGCTGAAGGCAGCTGCTTAACCAACTGAGCCACCCAGGCGTCCCCTGTTTTCCTATTCTGATTATTTCTGCCAGATCGGTCAGCTGAGGCACCCAGCACAGTGCCTCGTGAGTGTGCAGTGGAAACTGGTTGCCAGGATGAGGCTCCTAGAGATGGAGTAACTCACCCAAAGCCCCACAGCCGAGGTAGGGAAGAGGGGCCAGAACACACTGGAACCCCGGGGCCAACCCCAGAGGCCAAAGGCTATCTCCAGGCTGCACCTGCTGTGTGAGAGGGCCTGGCTGTCCTTGGTTCTGGGAGAAGACTCATCCTCCCTACTCCCCCCTTCCCTCCCCTGGGGTCAGAAGCTGAAGACACAGCCCTTAGGGAGCCCCCAAGCTTCAGAGCAATCAGTTGCAAAAGTTGCCAGTGACAATCGTACTCTTAGGAAAAGAAAGGGGCAGACGGGTCCAATTTCGGTCACCAGAGTTCAGGAGGAAATCTCAGCTTGGGCAGCTCAGGGCAAGTGAAAACGGGGAGCATTTGCCACATGTCCACAGCATGCCCCGAGCACCAGGACTGCTGCTGCTGTGTCTCAGCCCAGCCACACTATAGACTGCTTTTCTCCAGCTGTCCCTCACACACCAGTGGACAGGGTCAGCTCTCGTATGTGAACTCTGAGGTGCCTGGTACAGGGTGAGCACTCCTGGAGTCTGCCGATGGCTGAGCCCGCAGGGCGCCTACTGTGCTCCAGGCCTGGAAGACCTTGACGCACGTTCTCAGATATAACTCTGAGAGCTAGGGACTGTCCCTATCTCCACCCTCTCCCCATCTCCACCAGCTGGATGGAGAATCGGGGGCTCAGAGAGGGAGTGACTCGCTGATCTTGCAGACTTGTTTGATGTGTTCGGCTGATCAGTCACAGTGCTGGGCTCAGAAGCAGGCGGCTGCGCTCCTTACCACACGCTTGTCTAAGAAGGGATCCTGTCTCAGCTCCAGACCTGGGCAGGTGGGATGCTGTAAGGGAAGCGCCTGCTTGGATCCCTGGCATGGGGCCATGGGGAAAGGGACGCGAGGAAAAGGCAGTTCCCAAGCTGGTGGACCCCAGCGCCCTGCTTGTCTGCCCTCCTGGTTCTTCAGTGTTCTGTGAGCTCTGGCGGTGGAAATCCCTTTCCTCTGGCTGTGTGGTCATGACACCAGCCCAGCCCTCCAGCCTCGCGGGCTCCATAAGCTCACGTGACCCCGGGGGAGCTGGTGCTTGCTTAAAAACGATGACATCACTCTCTTTTCTCCCAGGACACTGGCTTGTAGTGTTTCTGAGACCTGATATTTCTCAGGCCTGGGGACCCCAATGTAGTCCCCCTTCACTCCAGACACAGCCCTCTGCCCAGGCATAAGGGTGCTGGGTAGGAGCCGAGCCTGTCTACACCCCAAGCCACTATGGTCATCATTAGAAAAACAATATTCATTCTGAAATTACTTCCTGCTGGTGAGAGCTTGCATACACAGAGCTCCTCAAGGACCAAGTAAGTGCTAGGATTCTTACTTTGCATAAGTTACATGTTGGGGTTTGCCCCAGAGGACCTCTGAGAGATGTTGGAATTGACATAGTTTATGTCTACACTAGCTGATTTTTTCTTCTTTACATGTAGATGGTTTAAGCTGCACAGTGAGGCTTTATATCCTTCAGGGGGGCTTGGAACCCAAGACCACCCTGGTCTTCCAGACATGAACTCTGTGTAGTTCCCTGCACAGTCGGTTGGGGACATAGCATTGTGCGTGGGAGCCAGGCCTGATTCGAGACCCCCGCCTTACTGATCTCTTATGTTCCCTCCGTCCACTGTGCCCCAGCCACGCTACCCTCCTGTCTTTCCATGGGCACCTCAAGGTGTCCCTTCTCAGGCCTTCGAGTCGTCCCCTCTGCCCGCCCCTGCTCCCAAGCTGACCATGGCTGGCTCCTCTCTCCAGCCCTCTGCAGCCCTATACCTGTTTTACTGCCTCCCACACACTTATCACTCCCTGATCATGCTCACGGGCTCTTTACTGCTTTCCATCTCACAGCTCCCCTGGAATGTGCTGCATGCGAGAGGAGAGATGGTGTGGCGTGCACGTCTGTACCACTGAGCAGGGCCTGCCCTGTAGCTACCTGTAAATATGTATCCTTAACCACGGACGAGTGACTGACCTCTCAAACCTGTTGTGTCATCTGCGCAGTGGACAGGAGTCAGGAGGATTGCATCAAAAGAGCTCTACCATCCCCATGGGCTGCGGCCCCCCGTAGACACGTGAGCCAGGGAGTGTCCGTCTGGTTTGCCCAGACAGTGCTGGCACCTAACGGGCTTGCTGGACGTGTGGCTAGAACTAGAGGGAGGCTGATGGTTCGGGGCATGGCTGCTGTTTCTTTGCTCACAACACGGCCCTTGCAGGCTGTATCACCAGGTCTGGGTTGTCAGGACGTCGACATGTTTGCCAGGTTCACACCTGGCCTCTTACCGGTTCTTGGGCTCACGCAGGTGAGGAGCTTGGTGTAATCTGCCAGGACACTTTTCCAGGGTCGGGAAGACAGGGTGATGGGGCTCACGGGAGCTAAGACCGTGGACTCTGCTAGAGTTCAAGTTGAGCTCCAAGACTGACTAGCTGTGTGATGGCGGGCAAGTTACTTAACCTGTCTGTGCCTCAGTACCTGCATCCCAGGGTCGTTATGAGGATTGGATTACGTACTCTAAGTAGTCTCTTCGAATGGTGCCTGGCACTTAGTAACACCACCTTACCTGTGTTGTTGGTATCCCTCTATTTTCTCGGCTTCCTTGTGTCATGTCTTCATGTACTAAAGCTATAGTCATTAAGCACCTACTATGTGTCATGGGCTGTGCTGGGTGCTGGGGGGTCAGAGATGAATGAGATGTCCCAGCCCCTGTCCTGGAGGTGTGGGAAGAGATGATGACGGGTGCATGGACAGATGCCGGGGGAGGACATACCTAAGAGTGATTCGGCTCAGCCGGGCCCCTCCTGCTTTGCAAAAATGGATTCCAGGTGTTGACACCTGTCCTGCTGAACCATCTCTCTGGCCCTCTCCTGGGTCTAGCATTGTCTTACCAGGGCCATGGAGACCCTGCATCTCGTTCATATCTTCCAGCCACTCCCCCTGCTGCAGGTTCTCCAGGAAGGGCTGCCTGCTCTTCAGCCCCAGGGAGCAGGGAGTGGTAGCTGATGTGCCACTATCCAGACTCAAGGGGCCCCGGGCCACCGCCATCACCGAGGAGAGATACACAGAGCTGTCCCAGGGATGGGGATGCGGGTCCACCCTGGGCCACCACTTGAGGTCGTCGCCCTGCCCGGTGTGTTCCAGGAAAGGGGAGAGTCGGGAGCCAGAGCCAGGAGACCCTATCCATGTGGCCTGCTCACTTGGGAACAATGTTCCAGAGCAGAAAAGTTGCCCCCTATGCCGGGGCCTCGACCTGCTCATATGCAGGAGCTGCTCTTCCAGCAAAGCGTGGGCACTGGCAATTCCTGGACGCAGAGAGCTCTGCTTCCATGACTTACGGCGAGCTGGGGCAAATTATGTCTCCGTCCTGTGTCTGTTTCTTCACCTGCAAAACAGGGGCAATGAGAGCAAAGTGCCTCTGTCTAGAGAAGATTGCTGTGAGGATCAGCCAAGATGGTACATTAAAACATGTAGTATTGAACTTGGCTTTATTACCCTTTATTAGGCTGATGTCATTTATTTTGGCTGTCATTTTCCAGGGACATTCAGGTCATACCCAGAGCTCATCCCACACAGAAATAGGATGGCTGTCATGTAAGAAAGATCCCTCTTGTCCAAAACAAACTGTCCTAGGTACCACATGTGTATTTCTCTTTTAGGGGTGCCGTTGTCATTGCACAGAGAGACCCATCCAGGTTCCCTCAGACTCTGGACAGGAAACTAAAAGGAAACTGAGGTTCTCGCTCCTGTCCCTCCTTAGGGACCATGTTGTCCCTCACGCAGAGGCACTGGCAAGTGGCTGGATTAAAGTGTTCAGAGTCACAGACTAGGGCAGCAGGAGATCTGGGGATGCTGGGTTGAAAGAAGGGCAGAGGCCTTTGGAAAGGCATGGACAAGGGAATTCTCTGGAGTGATACTGATGTTCTATTTCTTGATGGAGATTTGGATCACATAGGTTTATGCATTTAACAAAATTCACCTGAAGATACTCTTAAGATCTGTGCATTTTACATGCACTCACACACAACCTTAAACAGATTTTGACCTCTAGTTAATGACGGGCGTGCTTAGCAGGATTCTGGGATGAAATACACTGAGGTCTACAGATTCCTTTGAACACACCAAACCATGCAGATGGACCGATTGGCAGATGAAAGACAGGATGGATAGAAGGACAGATCTATGAGGAAGTAAATACAGCGAAATGCTAACGGTGGAACCCAGACGGTGGGTACAGGGGTCTTCACTCTATAATTCTTTCAACTTTCAAACATTCAAAAATGTTTATGAGACAATGTGAAAGCTTTAATAGGAAAAGAAAAAGTATGTGAGCAGGCGGGCTCTGTCATCCCAACACTGTGCTCCTTCTCCAGGGACGCCTGTGCCCCAGGCCGGCTACTGAAGGCCCAGCATGGGCTGACCAGTATCTCCCTCGCATCAGAAGCTGAGAGAAGTTGATGAATAATTGAGAGGCTCTAGGATATGTGTGAGGCACCCACCGCTCCTGGTTGTCCAGACCAGGCCCACATCCAGCCAGGTCACTGGAGAGGGACATACCTGGAGGCCATTCAGGATCTTGCTCATTTTTGGACGGTCTTTGTAGAAGTGCAACTCTGTGCCACAGCCTGACTTTTATAGTGAGTGTCTCTTGTGTCGTCGCTATTGACATTATTGTTGTATGTCCATAGTGTGAGCGTCCCCAAGATAAAATCTCTGTCTCAGAGCCTCGGGTCTGGCTGCTTTTGCAGCCCAGCATGGCAGGCCTCTCCCAGGTGCTCAGTCAATGTTTACTGGCTACATGCAAGGATGAGTGCATTGTAGAATTCAGCGCAGAAAAGAAGCATCTCTTTCCCGAATGATGGCAAGCTTTCTTTTAGCAAACAGTGGGGACAAAGCAGCACGTAGTGCTTCCCTTTTGGTGTGGGTAGAAATTCAATATAGCAATTACAGGTGCTCTGGTGGCCTGGGGTCCCTCTCTGGGATTGGGAGGGCTCCTCACTCCTTACCTCCGGTGACCCTGGGTTTTTGCTTTCCTGTGTCTAATGCTACAGGGAATACATAATAAATAAATGAATAAAATCAAGTCCAATTCTTTCATTTTGCTGTGAGGAAAATGATGCAGAGAGGTCTAGTGACTTGCCCGAAGGCAAACAGCAGTCTGATGGGCAGCCGAACCAACCCAGATCCCGGCTCCGCCGCCTCCACAGTTCTTTCTCCCGGACCATACCGCCTCCCGTGCTCAGATCTGAGCCGAAGCCACAGAGTGGAAATGACGCAGCTGGCCCGGAGTGAGATGGGCTGACCAAAGTCCAGACTGTGGGCCCAAATCCATAGAAAATTCTCCACTTGATCCTCATCTGGGTAATGAGTGATGAGTTCTGAGGACTCAGAGAGAGCTCTCCCTGGTATCCTGAGCTCTGAATGGTCCCGGAGGTCTCCTGAGTCCCGAAAGACCGTGGTGCTAAGAAACCAAAATGTTCCTTGGCATCAGTGACCTCACAAGTCCAAGGCAAACCAGCAAAAGTATCTGCCGCCACCTCTCTCAAGTCCTGGTGCCCTGCTTTCCAATGGGGACAGGAAGGGCCTGTGGGGACCTGGAGGGCCACCTAGTGGTCTGATTTACGGGAGAAGAGAGGGTCCCTTGCTGAAAGTCACTCAGCTTGTTCCGGCCAGCTGATGGGGAGCGGAGGGCTGGGATCCAGGCCTCCCAGCCTCCAGCCACAGCTCTTCCCACAACAACATGCTGCCTCTTTAGAAAGCCACAGGACAGTTGTTCTGCATTGGGGCAAACCAGAAGGCAGCTGGAACGGGCTGACCGCCAGCTGTGAAGAAACCTCTGCTGCAATCGCTGGTGAATGAATTCAGCAGAGATGTTGCCAAACCTGACCGGCACGGACAGCTCAGGCCCTTGGGGCCACAACACCCCTGCCAGAAACCCCAGCACCGGAGTGTCCCCAAAGCCCCACAGGGCCGGTGGCACTGCCTCCATTTACCCCTTCCTTGAGGGAGCTCCGAGGCTGGCCCAGCACGTTGTGGCCCCGGACCTTATAGTACTCCCACAGACATGATGCGATTCATAGGCCTCTCACAGGGTACATCCTCGAGGACCAGAAGTCTCCATTAGGTTTCCAGAATGCTATGGATTGGGAAATAGTCTCTAGGGCATCAGAAACTTAATAACTCAACCCAGGGTCTGAAAAAGTTAGCACCTGGAGAATGAGAGTGAGCGTGCGTGGTCCAGGCTCCTGTTTCGAGTCTGACGTTGACGCGGACGTTTTTTCCTGGCCAGTGGACAGAGATCACTTGTTGCTTTCCTTTGGGGCCTCTGAGGGATGCTGAGGGGCTAGAGGCCTTGGAAAGGCCGAAAAGGGCTGAGCCTACGTGTAAGTCATCGCTTTGATGGGAGTGCCATTTTGGAGTCTCTGAGGGTAGGTTAACATGAAAACGAGTCATGGGGCACGTATATCTGGAAGGCTGGGAACCAGCCACATCTGGTGGTCCAAACCCCTGAAGGCCTCACTTTGCTGGAAGGTTGACTACAGTTCTCCTGCTGCCTACCTTCTGTCCTGTGGTTACCCTTTGGCAGGAAGAAGGGGGATGCCTCCAAAGGAGGCTGCAAGGACCCCTTTGGCTTCCATGGTCATGTTGGAGGGGGTGGCGGAGAAGACCCTTGGATTTGCCCTCCCAGTGAGGTTGCCTCAGAGACAGGAGGCAATTCCTTTAAAGGAAACCAGGGTGCTCTTTAAGGGGTGCCTGGGTGGCTCAGTCAGTTAAGCATCCATCTTCGGCTCAGGTCATGAACCTAGGGTCCTCAGACCGAGCCCCACATCGAGCTCCCTGCTCAGCGGAGAATCTGCTTCTCCCTCTCCCTCCGCCCCCTCCCCCCCACCTCGTGCTCTCGCTAGCTCTCTCTGTCTCTTTCAAATGAATAAACTTTTTAAAAACTTTAAAAAAAAGAAAAGGAAACCAGGGTGCTCTTCAAAAGGGGAAACGGATGCTGGCTTCCCAAAACAGACTGTCTTCCATGCCTGGTGCAGAAATTGTTCTGAGCTATTTTTGTTCATTAACTTAATATGACCATATGCTTTGTTGGTCAGTGCCAATGATCTAATATGTACGATTCTTTTTTTTTTTCATTTTTTTCTCTTTTTTTAAAGATTTTATTTATTTATTTGAGGGAGAGAGAATGAGCAGGGAGAGGGGCAGAGGGAGAAGCAGACGCCCCACTGTGCAGGGAGCCCCATGCAGGGCTTGATCCCAGGACCCTAGGATCATGACCCGAACTGAAGGCAAACGATTAACTGACTGAGCCACCCAGGTGTCCCAATATGTACAATTCTTTTTTTTTTTTTTAAGATTTTATTTATTTATTTGTTAGAGAGAGAGAGAGAGCACAGGCAGACAGAGTGGCAGGCAGAGGCAGAAGCAGGCTCCCTGCCAAGCAAGGAGCCCGATGTGGGACTCGATCCCAGGACGCTAGGATCATGACCTGAGCCGAAGGCAGCTGCTTAACCAACTGAGCCACCCAGGCGTCCCCAATATGTACAATTCTTAAAAGAGAAAGACAGTGCCACAGGACTAATTACTGTTGCACACTGGTATGTGTGTCTCTGTCATCAGAACTCCTCTTTGTAGGTGTTCCCAAGTTTGCCCTTTGGCCTGCACCGTCTCGCTCTATCTTCCCAAGGTTCCTGGGACACAGCTGTGCTACCCAGAAGAAGGACACTTTGCCTCTGGAAACCGACATCTCGGTGGGGGAAGAGAAAACTGTCCCAGGACATCAGCAAGAAACCCCCAGCTGCCTGAGCCGGGAACAGCTCTCCAGGCTATCATCTATCTTTGGTGCCTCCCCAGAGGTACTAAAACAAAAACATTGGCATGGGCTTTGCCCTTTGGTTTCACTGTTGATGATTTTAAACTGACGGAAACAAATAAGAAGGTTATAAACATAACAAGGTTCTCATTGACCCCCAGATGCTATGGTGGAAAGTGATTGAAAGATTCACATTAAGAATGTGACTCCTGAGAGCACCTTCCAGCGCTCAGAGCTGCCGAGGAAAATTCCCTGTACGCGGTACCTCTGGGCTGGGAGCAAAATCACAGCCCAAAAGGTAATGGTCTCAGAAAATCATCAGCCCTTGAAAATGAGGATGGAGAATGAAAATGCAATTTCAGCCCTCTTCGGAAAGAATGAAATGTCCAAACCCTCCATCCCAGTTTCACTACCGATGACAGTTAAATGGTGTCAGAGGAAGCAGATGTCACCGGGGAAGGCTCCCCAGAGCTTTCAGGATGCATGGAGCTCCCTGGACGCCTGTGATTCTTGGAGGAGGTGGGGATGGTGGCCCACAGGGCAGGAGAGAGGATTGGAGGTCTTCCAGACCAACTAGGGCACACTGATTCTCTTTTCTTTTCTTTTTTTTTTTTTTTTAAGATTTCTTTTTTAATGTATTTATTTAACACAGAGAGAGAGATCACAAGTAGGCAGAGAGGCAGGCAGAGAGAGAGGGGGAAGCAGGCTCCCCACTGAGCAGAGAGCCCGATGTGGGGCTCGATCCCAGGACCCTGAGATCATGACCTGAGCCGAAGGCAGAGGCTTTAACCCACTGAGCCACCCAGGCGCCCCTCCCAAAACCCATTTTACTGAGGTATAACTTATATGCCGTGAAATGCATTCGTTTTAACTTGTATATTTCGACGACTTTTACTAAATTTATAGAGTTGTACAGCTATTACCATAATCAAGTTTAGAACCTTTGTATGATCCCCCTAAAATCTCTCCTGCCTATTTGCAGTCACTTTCCACTAATCTACTCTTTGTAGGGACCCGGGCAACCACTAATCTACTCTTTGTCTCTATGGATTTGCCTTTTGGGGGCATTGCATATAAATGGCATCCTTCGGTATGGGGTCACGTGTCTGGTTTCTTTCACTTCCAGTGATTCTTTTGCAGTTTGTGTCAGTGTTTTTTTTCTTTTAATTGTTGAGTAGTATTCCATTGTACGGATAGACCACATTTTGTTTGCTGATTCGCTAGTTGATGGACATTTAGGATATTTCCACCTTTTAATTTGTATGAAAATCTTTTAAATTGTATTAATTTATTATGAAAAATTTCAAACATGCCGTGAGCCCCGCAGACCCATCAACCAGCTTCGACAGGAGCACCAGCACTCACACGGGTGGTTCTACGTAGACCCCCACCCAGACATCGTATCCTTTCACTCCTTAACTTCTTCCTCCAAGCATATGAATTTGCATTTACTTTTGAATAGATAATATATTCATAAGATTCTAAGATCAAAGAGTATAAAAGACGTACGGTGAAAAGTTTCACTGTGGAAACTTCTATGCCCCATCTGCTCCATTTTCACTCAGTGCCTTCCGACGACTGTTATTTTCACGTATTCTTCCAAAATGCAAATAGAAGAAAATAGGAATATACGGTCTTTGCCCACTTTTTACATGAAGCGTAGCACATATCATTATACTGTTCTGCACCTTGATTTTTTTTTTTTTTAAAGATTTTATTTACTTATTTGTTAGAGAGAGCGAGCACAGGCAGACAGAGTGGCAGACAGAGGCAGAGGGAGAAGCAGGCTCCCCGCCGAGCAAGGAGCCCGATGTGGGACTCGATCCCAGGACGCTGGGATCATGACCTGAGCCGAAGGCAGCCGCTTAACCAACTGAGCCACCCAGGCGTCCCTGCACCTTGATTTTTTTTCACCTAATAATATGGTTTAGAAATCTTTTCATATCCGAAGATGATTTCCTTATTCTTTCCTTATTTCCTTATTCTTTGATTTTTACGGCTCCGTATTATTCCATTGTATGGAGGCACCTTAGCTTTATCTAGTCAGTCACCTACTGAGGGACCTCGGGGCTGCTTCCAGTCTTCTGTAGGCAATGAATGCCATTGTTCAGAAACTGGTACACACATCATTTCTCACTCATCCCAGAATATCTGTAGGATGAATTTCCTGAAAAGGAATTGCTGGCTCAGAGTATATGGATTCATAGCGTTTGTGATTTTCATTGATTTGCCCTCATGGACAGTTGTACCAATCGACAACCCCCCTAGCAGTATATAGGCAAGCAATTGATTTTAACTTTTGCATAATAATTCAGTCCTTGCCTCATTATCTTTCTTGCTTTACTCTCTTTCTTTCACTTGGTATTTTGCTTTAGTTAATACCTTTTTATGTTCAGAAGTTTTGAATGGGTTATTACCTGCCCACCTTGAGTCATTTTTTATTTTATTTTAAAAAAATTTTTTTTAAAGATTTTATTTATTTATTTGACAGAGAGAGCGAGAGAGCACAAGCAGGCAGAGCAGCAGAGGGAGAGGGAGAAGCAGGCTCCCCGCTGAGCAGGGAGCCCAATGAGGGGCTGGATCCCAGGACCCTGGGATCGGGACCTGAGCCAAAGGCAGCTGCGTAACCAACTGAGCCACCCAGGTGCCCCTTGAGTCGTTTTTTAAAACATTTTTGTTAACAGCTCTGTTGCAGTGTAATTCATATACCATGCAATTTACCTGCTTAAAGTACACCCTTCGATGGTTTTTTAGTCTGTAGCCCATTTTTAATGCTCATCTCTAACCTTTTAAAAATGTGTTTTTCTAATTATGGAAGTAATACCTGTTCAGTTCAGAAAATTTGGAAAAAACAAAAGCCACTAAGAAAAATAATGTAGTGCCATCACTGTTAACATTTTATTTTATTTTGGTTAACGTTTGGTTAACATCTTTAAAAAAAAAAAAGATTTTATTTATTTACTTGACAGAGAGAGAGAGAGAGACAACGAAAGAGGGAACACAAGCAGGGGGAGTGGGAGAGGGAGAAGCAGGCTTCCCGCTGAGCAGGGAGCCTGATGCCGGCCTGCATCTCAGGACCCCGGAATCATGACCTGAGCCAAAGGCAGACGCTTAACGCCACCCAGGAGCCCCTGGCTAACATCTTTTTAAACAAAAATGGTACCTGATGTATATATTATGCTGAGGTTTGCTTTTGCCATTCTCAGTCCCTTTAAGTCTGTCACTCAGATCTTCAACCCCTAGGGCTGCTAATTGACTTCATCACCATCATTAGGACAACAATGGCAATACCAACGCTAATATTCCCCACTCGCACTGAGCTGGCTGGGTGCCAGATGCTGGCCATTGCACGCTTTATGACATTGATACTATGCTCGTCCCATTTTACAGCTACAGAAACGGAGGCTCAAAGAGGTTAAGTAAGCTGCCCAGTGTTAATCAGGGAACAAGTTCACAGCTTGAACTCTTATCTGATCTGTGTGACTTCCAAAGTCCTGGTGACTAACCTATACTTCCGATGAAAGACGTTCAGGCATGGTTCAAAACAACGAGCTTCTCCCTCAGGAAGAGTCTCAGTAGAACCCGGCCGGGTGGGGTGTAGATGCCTCTGCCCCTCTCCGCTCCTTTAGCTTCTGGAAAGAGAGTGGAGGGTCGGGGGATGTGTTGCTGGAGAAGGGATCCCACCGTACCAGTAGCTCTCCCAGGCCCTACCTGTTGGTACAGAATTATGGAACAATTCGGAAAGGAACTCTGGGCTTCATGTTCCCTTCTCTCATTTCCCACGTCCTCCCACCATTTTCCAGCCTCTCAGCCACTTTGGGGGTATCTTGCCCTGAGTTTGCTAAGCCAAATAGCCAGCGGGAGGCTCCTGCCTGTTAACTAGAACAGCAGGCTGGCTGCTTGGTTGCCTTGGCAACAGCTGTTTTGAGTAAGTGGTCCTTGTAGCAGAAGACAATTTAATAAACCAAATTCAGGGAAAAAAACAAAAATAACAACAACACATATTTGGGGGCCCAGTGCGCATCTACTAGAGGTTTTATTGGGTGTCTTCTGGGGCACTGGGCTGTGTGCGGGATGTGACCTTGGAGGTGCCTGCCCGCTGCTGTGTCCTCTGTCCTCAGAGACCCCGAGACTCAGCCCGAGTCATCACCCAAGGTAGAAGCCTCGCCCTTCTGTTTCCAGCTCTGTTGTGTGGGAGCAGCCCTCCCGCTCGCTCGGAACCGCCGGAAAATCTGGACGAAGCATTCAAAAGTCTGTGTGAGGTTGAGAATGAGGTGGCGAGCGCAGATGTCCACCTCTAGGGACCCATTTTAGTGCAAGTGCAATGGCCCCAGGGAAGCCATGAGCCGTGTGCTGCTGTGAAAATGGCAAAACTCTTGCAAAAACTTGTCGGTGCTTCCTGCCCAGCTTCTCTCCTTTGGTTCCTTTTTGATCCACTCAAGCCAGAGTTTTGTCCCCACCGTTCCTCTAAAATGCTCTTGTCAAGGTCGCCAATGGCCTCCCAGTGACTAGATCCCATCCCTAGTTCTTGGTCCTCCACTTTATTTTTTATCAGCTGCCTTTGACATTGTCAGGCTCTCTCTCTTCTCCTGCTTCAGGGAAACCACACTTATCAAACCACCCTTTCAGGGGCACCTGGGTGGCTCAGGGGGTTAAGCCTCTGCCTTCGGCTCACGTCATGATCCCAGGGTCCAGGGATCTAGCCCCGCATCGGGCTCTCTGCTCAGCAGGGAGACTACTTCCTCCTCTCTCTCTGCCTGCCTCACTGCCTACCTGTGATCTCTCTCTCTCTGTGTCAAATAAATCAATAAAATCTTAAAAACAAAAACAAAAACAAAAAAAAAACACCGTTTCTGTGTGCTACGGCTTCCTCCTCCCTGACCCTTAAACCTTGGAGGGCCCCAGGCTCAGGGTTTGGTCATCCGGCTTGTTCAGTCTTCACTTGCTTCCAGAGGGATCTCACACAGACTCAGGTTCCCAGGAAATGGGCTCTGAGCGGGAGACTCGCCTGCGGGCTTCACTGGGAGTGCCTTGGGACAAGTACCTGCAAGGCAGCGAGGGACTCCGGGTGGGAGGGACAAGTTGACCTGTGACAGCAAATGTTTTGGCTCACAGCACTGGAATCTGGGGAGCTCTGGGCACTGGGCTTCACAGGAATTTGCCTAAAGCCTCTGTGAAGGGGGTTCTGTCATTGTCTTCGTTTCGCAGGTGCAGGGTTGAGGCTGGGTGAGGTGATCCAGCCCGCCCACCATGAGGAGCTGGGACTCAGACCCAGTCCATCTGCCTCCCAGAGCCCTAGCCACCTGCTGCTCTTGGACGAGCATGCGGAATAAATTCTTGGGCCAGGTCCCTCAGATGCCCTGCATGCCCCTCACCGTCAGCACCCCAGAATGCACACCACGGGGCTCCTCAGGCCTGCCCCCAGAGCCCTTCCCCATGCGGAGGAGAGGACCCATGCCCCTCCCCAGGTCTGGGCCAGGGCCTTAAGCTCCACAAAACTGTGAGTCTCATTTCCCTCAAAGATGCATGAGAACTTTATACCTGCTTCTTGGTTAATAGAAAAGTAATGTCCCATCTCCCAAATACTTGAATAAAAGGAAGAAGCACAGTGATTGTCTCATGGCTTTGTGCTTCCCTGGATGGATTACCTCATACCCTTGACCCCTTTAGCTAGTAGATGGGGGGACTGAAATGAGGGCAGGTGAGCAGATTCTGCTTTTCCCTACCCCCAACACCTTCCTTTCCTGCCTTTTCTCCAGGTGCTATGACTCACACACCCCCCACCCCGGGCTGGCTGCCCTGCCCCACCCCTGGCTGGTTGGGGGTGGTGGAAGGTGTTGCTAGAGGGGCCTCCCTCGGATTCTAGCCTGATCTGCTCCTAATACACGGAGGGAGGCTGCCATGTTTCAGGATCTGACAGAACTCTTCTCTGCTGATGAAAGAATTCAAGCAGCCCCAGAGGCAAGATGAGGGGATGAGCTCCTGGGGATCCGGACCCCCCTTTTCCCAAGTCTCCTAGTGGCTGCTTTCAGCACAGAGCATGCAGACTCCAGGGAGGGACGTTTCCTACCTTACTGCCATATATCACGAACGGTTCAGAAATAGAGGATAAAGAAAGTTCAATGTCATACAAGCGTGCAGACCCGGAACTGGAGATCCCGGCCAGAGTCAGGACTGGGACGAAGCTGTTCTCACCATCGCTGCTGGTGCTGCGGTTGCTGCCAGGTCCACCCCCAAGAGCTGTTCTTCTCCAGGGCCCTGGGGACCATCTCTGATCCCTCTGGAAACCATTCTTGTTCTTGCCTACTCAGAGCTGAGGTGATGTTTGAAGGGTGCAGGAGAGGCTTTGAGCGTACCTTGGGGGCATGCCCAAGGAAGCACCTGCAGAATTTTCACAGCATGCACCCTAAGGCCAGAGGGAGAACGGGGTAGGCTGACTTTAGGCGCGTCTGACTTTTGAAGTGCGGGGCATCAGTTTGGGGCCCCCAGGAGGAGGGCTGAAGACTAGGCTCTTGGTGGTGGTGGGAGTTAGAGGAGGAGGAGGGGCGCTAGTCCACTGTGGAGGCCCTGGAGTGGGGTCCTGCCCAGACTGGGAAGAAATAGAATGGCCTGCCCAGTGGCAGAGGCCAAGGACATCAGTTGGCCGGTGCCTTCTCAGGTAGCAGTGCTCGGTTTTAGGGCTGCATGCTGCGCCCCTAACCTTGGCCTAGCCAAACAACACAGGAAGGACTGGAGCTTGGCAGATCCCTCCAGCGGATCAACAGTCACACGGCAGGCATGGTCCTCATTTTACAGAGAGGACATCAGGTCAGAAAGCTCATAAGTGGGAGAACGAAGAATAAAAGCCCATGTTCTTTCTTTGAAAAAGATTCTTAGATTTTTAAAAATCACAAAAGTGTGGGGTGGCTGGGTGGTTCAGCCCACCATTGACTTAGGTCATGATCTCAGGGTCCTGGGATGGAGCCCTGAGTCTGGTCACCCTGCTCAGCAGGGAGTCTGCTTCTCCCTAACACCCCAACCTGTTCACTCTACCGCGCACTCTCTCTCTAATAAATAAATAAAATAAAATCTTTTTTTTTTTTAAGATTTTATTTATTTGACAGAGACCACAAGTAGGCGGAGAGGCAGGCAGAGAGAGAGGGAGGGAAGCAGTCTCCCTGCCGAGCAGAGAGCCTGATGCGGGGCTCCATCCCAGGACCCTGAGATCATGACCTGAGCCGAAGGCAGAGGCTTTAACCCACTGAGCCACCCAGGCACCCCCTAAAATAAAATCTTTTAAAAAAATAAATAAACCACAAAAGCTACACATGCCTATTTTAACAAATGCAATAATACAGAACTATCTAAAGGAGACATTAACTGTCCTCCTGCCCCTCCTGGCCACCCCACTCCAATACCATCTACCTGAGCTTAACACTCACAACCTGCTATGTGATCTTTTCCCTATCATCATAGAAATGCACACACACAGACATAGCTAGCTCTCTCTACCCTGTGCTCTTTACACAGGAGATGGAATCTTACCCTTACAAAAGATCCATCCAATGTGCTTTTCCCCTTAAAATACTGGGGACATCTCTGCAGGACAGGGTGCTTCGATCTACCTCATTCCATAGAACAGCCTTATGACAGTTTGTATAATGGGTCCCCGCCAGTGGACATTCAGGGTGTTTCAAGCCTTTGCCAATATACACAATGCTAGAAGAAACATGCACATGTGGGACTTTACACACTCGTGCTTTTCTTTCTGTAGTGTAAAGCTCCCAAACTGGGATTACCACTCAGAGCGCCATATGTTCTATTTTTTTTATTATTTTTATTTTTTTTTAATTTTTTAAAAGATTTTATTTATTTGACAGAGAGAGAGAGAGAGAGATCACAAGTAGGCAGAGAGTCAGGTAGAGTGGGGGGGAAGCAGGCTCCCTGCCGAGCAGAGAGCCTGATGAGGGGCTCAATCCCAGGACCCTGAGATCATGACCTGAGCCAAAGGCAGAGGCTTAACCCACCGAGCCACCCAGCCACCCCTATTTTTTTTATTATTTAAAAAAATATTTTTTTAATTTATTTGCCGGAGAGAGAGAGAGCGAGCACACGGGTACAAGCAGGGTACAGGCAGAGGGAGAAGAGGCTCCCAGCTGAGTAAGGAGCCTGAGGCAGGACTCGATCCCAGGACTCTAAGATCATGACCTGAGCCAAAGGCAGATACTTAACCGACTGAGCCACCCAGGCATCCTGTGTTCTATCTTCTTTTTTAAATTTAAAACAAATTTTTCTTAAAGCTCTGTAGGTTTTAAATATAAACACATCTTGCCAAATTATTTTCCCGGAAGTAGTAGAAAGGAATCCTTCTGCTAGCTGTGCTGTCTGCAGCCTCCCCAGCCGCCCTCGGTACTCTTCCTTTTTGTGTCTGCCTATCTGACAGATGAAGATGGCGTCCTCTTTCACTTTGATTTTCTACCTCTCCGTTGTCTCATATGTTCATTTGCATTTCTTCCTTGAGGAATTGTCTGTGTCCTTTGCCCATTTATCATTTGGGTTGTTGTTGTTGTTGTTGTTGTTTTTCTGAGCAAGCTCTTAGGCCCAGCATGGGGTTCAGACTTGACCCTGAGAACAAGAGTCCCACGCTCTACCGACTGAGCCAGCCAGGAGCCCATGTTCGTCTTATTCAGATCAGTTTGGCAGAGCTCTTAGCATTTTTCAGGCATTAATCATGTATCTGTCAAGTGTATAAATATTGACTTATTAAATAATAGGATATTATTTGTCTTTTGAATTTATTAATAGTACTCCTGCCATGTGAAAATTCTTGATTTTTGTGTAACCCAGTCTAGCTACCTTTTTCTTTTTTAACCTGTTTATGGGCTTCCTGCCCTCCTTAAGGATCTTCCCCACTGTTTGGTTATTCTACTAAATTTAATTACAACATATATTCTTCCATATGTGTATTTTATTTTATTGTCTTTTCAAGTTTTTATTTAAATTCTAGTTAGTTAACATATATGGTGAAATTGGTTTCAGGAGTAGAATTTAGTAAGTCATCACTTACATACAACACCCAGTGCTCATCACAAGTGCCCTCCTTTTTTTTTTTTTTAAAGATTTTATTTATTGAGAGAGAGAGAAAGAGAGTGCACACCTGCGAGCACAAGCAGGGGGAAGTGGCAGAGGGCGAGGGAGAAGCCCCAAGACTCTGGGATCAGGACCTGAGCCTATCTAGCCCCTTCCCCGCCCACCTCCCCTTCATCAGCCCTCAGTTTGTTCTCTCTACTTAAGAGTCTCTTTTTTTTTTTTAATTTTTTAAAAGATTTTATTTATTTATTTGTTAGAGAGAGAGAGAGAGAGCACAGGCAGGCAGAGGCAGAGGGTGAGGCAGGTTCCCTGCCGCACAAGGAGCCCCATGTGGGACTCCATCCCAGGACACTGGGATCATGACCTGAGCCAAAGGCAGCCGCTTAACCAACTGAGCCACCCAGGTGTCCCTCTACTTAAGAGTCTCTTATCATGGGGCACCTGGGTGGCTCAGTGAGTTAAAGCCTCTGCCTTCAGCTCGGGTCATGATCTCAGGGTCCTCGGATCAGGGTCCTCGGATCGAGCCCCACATCAGGCTCTCTGTTCAGCAGGGGAGCCTGCTTCTCCCTCTCTCTGCCTGCCTCTCAGCCTACTTGTGATCTCTGTCTGTCAAATAAATAAATAAATAATTTTTTTAAAAGAATCTCTTATCATATGTATATTTTAAATTCATCTGGAATTTGTTTCAGTATCTGTTATGACATGAGGGCCTAATTCTGTTTTCTTCCATATGAATAGCCAGTGATGTCAACACTACTAATGCCAGACTCTCTTTTCCTCACCAAATTAGAATGCTGATTTGTCATATACTGAGTTCTTGTATATATTATTTCTAGATTATATTCTGTTCCACTGACCTGTTTGTCTTTTCCTCAGCCAGCTCCACATCGTTTTGATTAGAGAGGCCTTGGATTAGGTTTAATAACTGGCAAGGCAAGTCTCTCCCATTGTTTTTGGCTTTCTTTTTGGGGTGGAGAGGGTGGGATGGAGAGATCAGGGCTCTTTTCAGATGTTTGTTCTTCCCAAGGAACTTTCAAATCTTTTTTGTCAAGATGAAAGGAAAGAGAGAGAAGATGACGGGTGTTCCCCCTGGAAGGGTATCTGGTGGGTGTTGGCATGATTTGGCAGCCCAGGCTCCCGCCACCAGACCCTTGGACAGGGCTGTCGCTGGCCTTGGCTGGCCTTGGGATCCCTGGATCACACAGGAGCGCTGTGAAAAAGCTAAAGGCAGCTTTAGCCTGAGCTTGGAACTTCTCTGCAGAGGATTGTTGTGTTTTCCCTCAGAAGAGAGACACAAATTCATATTATGGCCATTGGGTTTGGTGATTATCTTTGGGTTGAAAACCGATCATGGGTTGGAGAGAACTTTGTGTTGCTTGACAAATTGAGGGAAAATGCCCCGTACCTGTCTTTTTGGGTATGTGGGTAAGTTCTGTCGGTGCATTCTTATAAAAGATGTTGGAAGGCAGAGCTGCTAGATGGGAGGGTGTGCACAGTTAACGTTTCAATAGCTCCAGCCCGATTGCCTGCCCTGGGAACGGGAGGTGGGGGGTGGGGGAGGGTGTCTCGCGGCCCTCCTAGGCTCCCAGCAGTCTCCCCACCTTGTCCAGGGCCCCTGCTTGGTTCTCGGGGTGGAATCCGGGTTGGTTCACTGAACAGCTGCTTGAGAGAGCTACTGCAGAGAGTGGGCGGCAGGCGTGGGGCTGACACAATACTCCTTTATCCACCCCCTCCTCCCTGCCCCTTCAGCCCTCCCAAAGGCACAGATCACTCAAGTAAGAGGCACCAATTTTGCATTTCCCTTCTGGTTCTTCTTCCTGTCTGTGGAACCCGGGCCAGCTTGAACACTTTCCAGCAGTAATTCTCCTTCTGCCTGGAAGCTTCTCCTCTCCCCCCTCACCCCGCCCCAGCCTACCCCGGCCCCTCCTGCCCCCTTGCTCTGGAAGCACTCCCTGTGTGACAGTGGCCTCGGAGTACTGGGCTAGATTCTATCCCTGGCTTTGTCTGTTTTGTTTTTGTTTTTGTTTTTGCAAAATCTATATTTAACTAGTTTGGCCCTAAGGGGAATTAGCCAAGTCAGGGCTCGAGTAAGTGCCAAAGGCTTGGGATTGCACCAGGAGTTCTGAACCCGGAGTCCAAGAATGGACCTCTGGGAGTTTGTGAACCTCTCAGGCCCCCCGAAGAAGCATGTAGGGCTGTGTGGGGCTTTTTTGTTTTTGTTTTCCCCTGAGGAGGGTTCTTAGCTTTTAACGGGGTCTCAGAACAGATGTGTGACCACACCCCTTCCCCCCAAAAAGAATCCCTGCCATGAGGAGCAGGATAAGTAGCTTTATAAAGCAAGCAGAATAAATGCATGGCATTCTAGAAATCCAGGGAAAGGTCTTGACAAGAAGGGATGGGAGGGGGAACTGTATGCAAAATTTTGTGTGAATATTCCTGCTGAGAATAGAATAGAGAGCTTTCATTAGATCCCCAAAGTGTTCATAACCTCCAGATTTAAGAATCACAGATACAGAAGCTCAACGACCTTAAAGTATTAATGTCACCTGAGAGGATAGAAATTTCTAATAGAAATTTTTTTCAAAATGTAAATGTCCATAATTCATTGTAGAAAATCTGAAAAAATGTTCTGGAAATCTTCTAAAATTCACTTATAATCCCGACGTCCACTTTTTTTTTTTTTTTTTTTAGGATTCCTCTAGAATGTCTGCTGTCTGGTGCTCGCTTCGGCAGCACATACACTAGAATGTCTGCTGTCTGTCTCTGATTCTCTCGCTCTCCCTCTCCATGTATGTGCATGTGTATATGCAAACTTAGAATCATACTGGGGTTTTTTTGTTTTTTGTTTTTTTTTTAGATTTTATTTATTTATTTATTTGTTTGACTGACAGAGGTCACAAGTAGGCAGAGAGAGAGAGAGAGAGGAGGAAGCAGGCTCCCTGCTGAGCAGAGAGCCGGATGCGGGGCTCCATCCCAAGACCCTGAGATCATGACATGAGCCGAAGGCAGAGGCTCAACCCACTAAGCCACCCAGGCGTCCCAGAATCATACTGTTTTTTTAACAAGATTTTTTTCTACTTATTATTTTATGAGCACTGTCACCTGTTGTTAGTTTTCTAAAACAGTTATTTTTCAAACTTCTCTTAGGAGTGGAACCCTTAGTCTACGGCCATACCACCCTGAACGCGCCTGATCTCGTCTGATCTCAGAAGCTAAGCAGGGTCGGGCCTGGTTAGTACTTGGATGGGAGGAGTGGAACCCTTATTTTCAAGCCAAATCTTATGCAGAAAGCTAAAATATGAACTAAAAGATGTGATGGTCTAGCTAACACACAGGGAGAGAAGAAACAATTTGAAAGCCATTGTGCTAAAAAATGAGTTTTAATGGCTACATGGTATTCCATCATATAGATGTGTAGTGCAGCTAGATTTAGCAAATAAAAATACAAGACATCTAGGTAAATTAGAATTTCTGATAAACATCGAATAATTTTTTAGTATAACCATGTTCCAATTTGAATTTCAGAGAAACAATGATTTCTTTTTTGGAATAAGCATATCCCATGCAATATTTGGGACATACTTATGCTAAAAAATTATTCATTGTTCATCTGAAATCCTCATTTAACAGGGCATCCTGTATTTTACAGGGCAACCTTATGATGTGCCATAGTTTATCTAACCAAGCTCCTATTGTTGGACATTTAAATTATTTCAGTGTTTTACTAGTATAAAAAATACTGAGTGATATATTTCTGTACCCTCATCTTCATAGACTTTTTATTTTATAACACCCTAGAATCAGAATCGCTAGACCAAAAGGTGGTAAGCACTTTAAAGATTTTTGATACCTGTGCCATGTTGTTTTCCACCAAGGAAAATGTACCCTCAAGAGTGGTGTCTTAAAGAGCCTGTTTCTGGGGCGCCTGGGTGGCTCAGTGGGTTAAGCCTCTGCCTTCAGCTCAGGTCATGATCTCAGGGTCCTGGGATCAAGCCTGGCATCGGGCTCTCTGCTCAGCGGGGAGTCTGCTTCTACCTCTCTCTCTGCCTGCCTCTCTGCCTACTTGTGATCTGTCAAATAAATAGATAAATTAAATATTAAAAAAAATAAGAATAAAAGAGCCTGTTTCTGGAGGAGTTAAATATGCACCAACCCATTATTAGTGATTCGTGTTAGGTGGGTACAGTGCCCTGGCAAGACACTGAGACAGCTTCAAGGCCGGCAAGTTTGATCCTTGGGGTCCAGGATAGCTGGAAGGGTCTGATTAGTCCAACAGCATCTGGGTGCTTGGGGTCAGGAGTCAGGGCTGATAAGAAATAGGGTAGAGATGTGCTGGCCCCTGGGGAGGGGGTCACCAGGATAGACTTGACCCAGGAGAAGTGAAAGCAAGCTATACAGAACTAGTCCCATGGTAAGGCATTCTTTTTAGTAAGCAGCCTCGCATTCCATAAAGACAACCATTCCAAGGAGGGGAGAGGCCACAGAGGAAAAAGTCTCAAAGGAGGTTTTTTCCACTTGAAAATAAACATTACATAAACATAGTAATAACCAAAAGGATAGAAAATCATCCGTAATCTCCTGCTCCTAACAAGCCACTGTTTCTATTTTTCAGGAGGCCTCTCTGGTCAAGCTCGGTCATTTTCAGAAAGTCGCCCAGCGTCTGGGATTTATATGCTGCCCCTTTCCTCCCGTTATCGAACCAGCATTTTTCTGGGCCGCTCCAGAGCTTTCAGAGCTAATATCATTAACACTATTTTTTCTTGATTTCACAGGTAATAATTATTCATTAAGACAGATTAGGACGTCCAGATAAATAAAATGGAGTCGCGATGCCCATATTAATTTGTAGCCTGCTTTTCTTCACTTCACTTTCTGTGGCGAACAGCTTCCCATGTGAAAAAAAACAAAACAAAACACATTTCTACATCTTTTTAAATGATGGCAATATATTCTATTGAAGGCCACACCATAACTTACTAAACCAGTTTCCTATTATGGGAAATCTAGGATATTTTTTTCTCCACAATCTTTTGCTATTATAAATGGAACCCATTTTAATAATTTCCTGAGGAGGGATTCCTAAAATTGAATCCTACGTATACATCATTTTCAGACCCCTGATGCATACTGCTAAGTTTACCTCTAGAAGATTTATAGGAGTTTTTACTCCCTCTAATAAAGCATGAGCGTGTACTTGTCTCCCCACAGCCTGTAACAATTATTGTAAATGGCTGCTAAGTATTCTTTTTCTTTTCAATTGATGGAACGTAATTTACTTACTCTTTGCCGCAGTGTTGACATTTAGACTGTTTTCTTTTTTTTTTTTTTAATTTGACAGAGATCACAAGTAGGCAGAGAGGCAGGCAGAGAGAGAGAGAGGAGGAAGCAGGCTCCCCGCTGAGCAGAGAGCCCGATGTGGGGCTCCATCCCAGGACCCTGAGATCAGGACCTGAGCCGAAGGCAGAGGCTTTAACCCACTGAGCCACCCAGGCGCCCCTAGACTGTTTTCAAATATTCACTCTTACAGATAAGACCATTGTGAACATCTTTGTGCCTAATATTTGTCTATGACTAATTGTGTGATTAAAACAGGAATCCTAGATGAGAGGGCACATTTACTCAAGTTACTCCCTCCTTCCAAAGGTTAAATTTAAATCTTCTGGATATATGGGAGATTTGGGGCCCAACTGGCACCCTGCCATGACTAGGGGAAGATAATGGATAGAATAAAATAGAAAAGGCCGTGTGCCAAAGGATATGGCACTAGAAATGTAGTGCCAGACTGTTTTCCAAAAGGGTACTAATTTAATGGCCATTCTGGTGGCTTAAAAACAATTTAATGTAATATTCAAAGATATTAGTCAAGGAAGAAAAGCACTGTCCACCATTAACCCACAACAATGTCATTCCCCACAAAGGACACGTCCACTGCAATAAAACACATTTCTGTCCCTCCCGGACTCAAAGCTACCATGCCCATCTGCCCAGCCCGTGCGCTTGACAGGAGCCACTGGTGGGGTTCCGGGGGGGAACCCACTTCCTGCAGCTTCCCCACTCCAGAGACCCCATGTATTCCCACCTCCCACCCGAAGCTCAAGGAAGAAGCAGGTTCTCTTTCGGTGACACCTGACCAGAGCTGGGGACCACTCTCCTGGCTCCCGGGAACCAGGGATCTCAGGGGCACCGTGGACATGCCTTCTTGATGGGACAAAATATCCCCTGAGAACCTACTGTGTGTCAAGAACAGCAGCAGGTCCTAAACAAAGCAGCTCTTGGCTCTTCAGAGGGGTTCCAGGATCTGTAATAAATACATATAGAGGGACGCCTGGGTGGCTCAGTTGGTTAAGCGGCTGCCTTCGGTTCAGGTCATGATCCCAGTGTCCTGGGATCGAGTCCCGCATCGGGCTCCTTGCTCGGCAGGGAGCCTGCTTCTCCCTCTGCCTCTGCCTGCCACTCTGTCTGACAAATAAATAAATAAAATCTTTAAATACATATTGAAGAACGATGGGGTGAATGGATGTTGTTCCAGATCATTTCAAGTTCAAGATGGAGAGACCTCAGAGAGCATCTTGCTCAAACCCCCTCCTTCTGTTCTTTGATTGTTGAATCTTTGTTTTTAAGTTTTTAATCTAAATTCTAGGTAGTTAACATACAGGGTTATATAGTTTCAGGTGTGCGACTAGTGATCCAGTATTTCCATACAATACCGGGTGCTCATCACCACAAGGGCACTCCTTAATCCCCACCCGCTGCTTAACCCCCCAGGCCCTCCCCGCTGGTAGCCACTGGCTTGTTCTCTGTAGTTAAGAATCTGTTTCTTGATTTGCCTCTCTCTCTTTTTTTTTTTTTCTCCTTTGCTCATCTGTTTCAAACTCCCTCCATTTATGAGTCATTGAGAGAGGGCTCCTGTGGATGTGGACAGGGTGCAATGATTTTATTTAATGCGCTCAAAACCCCTGGGCGGTAAGCATCATTACCTCCTTTCTGCAGCTGTGGAAATGCTGTTCACGGAGGGTACCTCAGGCCTGCAGAATGGCTTGTGGGCTAGCCTGAGGGACTTGACTGACAGCCCTTTTCAGCTCCCCTTGGCCCTCCCACCCCTTTCAACCAAGCTACTTAAGCTAAGCCCTCCACACAAGGAATTTTACAAGAGGTGTTTTTTTTTGTTTTTTTTTTTTTTTTTTTTTTTTTAAAGCTAAAAACGGACAAATGGTAAAGGCAATGTCGGACTACCGAATGTTCTGTGGTTGGTGCTTAGAGCACAGATGAGGTTACGGCCCTGCACCAGGGCTTGCCTTCTTAGCCCTCCCCCCAAGGCCTATTTTTAATTGTTAGGCTTGAGCTTTGGAGAGAAATCAGGAGAAGTCAAGCCGGTCCTCCAAGCATTACCTGGGTGTTGAATTTACCTGCTAGAAGACCCACCCACACACTTGAGGGCTCAACCACCGTGTATTGCTTCCCTCCTGCCTCCACTTTGAAGGGTAGCAGAAAACACTACCCAAAAGATGCCACTTTGGTACATTGATTATTTTAAGCTGTAGGCATTTGAAAACCAGCAAATGCAGGAAGATGCTTTCTCTGAACTCTCATCCCCTGCCTAAACACAGATCCTCCAACAGGAACTCACTAGTCATAAATCCCCTTCCCAAGAGTTTTAGCGGCCAAGGAAGACTGACTCTTTTTTTTAATAATTCTTTTTTTTTTTAAGATTTTATTTATTTATTTGACAGAGAGAGATCACAAGTAGGCAGAGAGGCAGGCGGGGTTGTGGGGGGGGAGCAGGCTCCCTGCCGAGCAGAGAGCCCGATGCTGGGCTCAATCCCAGGACCCTGGGACCATGACCTGAGCCGAAGGCAGAGGCTTTAACCCACTGAGCCACCCAGGTGCCCCGGAAGACTGACTCTTATCATGGGAGAGAAGACTAGAAGTCAATCCCACACTCGCGTAAACTCACAAACCACCACACCTCCCACCTTGTCTTCTAAGAGCCCATTCATCTTCCTAAAAACCATTTACTCTCCCCTAAAAGGTCTGCGTCCTCCTCCCCTTTCCCTCTCAAGATGGTGTGTAATCCTGAATTCCGAGTGCCGTAGGGAGTTACTCATTTTTCGAGGTATCTTCCCTGTGTACATGTTAATAGACTTCTGTTGGTTTTTTTCTCTTGTGAATCTGTTGTGCTTTATAAGAAATATGTCTTTGGTCTTGGTCCATGGTGCCTGGCTCACAGCTCCCAACCCCTTGGAATATCCAGGTATAAGAGCGATGGGAGCATGCTTTATTATAATGTCGGGTCTCCTGTCCTCACTCATGTTAATGAGGTGACTTTGGATGGGGGCTGGTTGCTACGGGAATGAACACCTTGAACTGTGAATAGAAGAGTGGACCTTTCGGTCCCACCCCCTGATTTCTGGAGGGGAGAAGAGGCTGAAGGCTGAATCAATTGCCAATGGCCAGTGATTTAATCAATCACACCTATGTCATATAAGGCCTCCATATAAGCCAAGAGGAGGAGGTCTGGAGAGCTGCCCGGCCGGCGAGCCAGAACTCTTTCATACGCCACCCAACCTCCCCCAGAACAGAAGCTCCTTTGTTCTGGATTTCGCCCTATGTATCTCTTCATCTGGTTGTTGATTCGTATCCTTCAGTAGCTGGTGATGTAGTAAGTAAGCTCTGAGAGGCTCTAGCAACGTAACCGGACCCCAGGAGGGGGTCGTGGGTTTGTAGTCAGTTCGTCAGAAGCACAAGTAACAACCCGGGCTTATGACTGGCATGTGAGGTTTGGACTGTCCTTGGGCCTGAGCCCTCCACCTGTGGGATCTGAGGCTGTTTCCCGATATACAGTGTCAGAATTGGGTTGAATTGTAGGACATCCCGTCATGTCTGAGAAATGCTTGTTAGTGGAGAAAACCCTGCCCTGTCGGAACTGGGTCCTAGAACACTTTATGTGTCTTTCATTACGGGAGTCTCAGCTAAGAACTCAGAAAGGTAGAGGGAAAGTCACTCTTTTTCCCCTGCAGCTTCCCTTCCCCTCCTCTCCATCGGGAGTAACCTGTTCCTGGCTGGTACTTCTGCCCCCAAATATTTCAGGTGAGGGAAGTCTTACTTTTCATCTATTTGTTTATATCTGAGATTCATTCTGAAGATGATGATGTTGATGATGACAATAACTTAGCTCAATTCTTTTATCTTAGGTAGAGAGGAATTAAGGTTCATCCGATTTTTGTAAAGAACTTTATTGTAGGGCTGTGTGGGTGGTTTAGTCATTAAGTGTCTGCCTTTGCTCAGGTCACAATCCCAGAGTCCTGGAATGGAGCCCCATGTCAGGCTCCCTGCCCCGGGTAGGGGGGGGCATGGGGTGTCTGCTTCTCCCTCTCCTTCTGCCCCTCCCCACCACTCGTGCATGCACCCTGTCTCTCAAATAAATAAAATCTTTAAGAAAAGAATTTTATTGTGAAAGAATACTTATAAAAAAACCAGGCTTGTGCAAAGGAAAAGGTAAATAAAATTCTTCAGTCTTCCAGCCCACTCCTGTGCCGCTTTTTGGAGGTGACCACTGTATACCAGCTTGCCGTGTATTTTTCCAGATATATTTCCAGATATATTTCCAGGTACATTGACACCGACATATGCTTATGAGCTATTTATTCCAAATGAATCACAATGTACATCCATAACTTATTCTTTCTAACATTTACTTAGAATCCTACTCAAAGGATAAACTACAATTTAAGGATCTTATAACCTATTAACCTAAATTAAGACAAATTCTAATTCACAGGGGCTCCTGAGAGCACAGGTGTATACTGGGACTGTCTCAGGAAAACCAGGTTTATGTTTACCTAAAAATGGAACTTCTACTGAGTCAAAAAGTAGTATTTATAAATTTTTTTTATTTTATTTATTTATTAGTTAGAGAGAGAGAGCGAGCACAGGCAGACAGAGCGGCAGACAGAGGCAGAGGGAGAAGCAGGCTCCCTGCCGAGCAAGGAGCCCGATGTGGGACTCGATCCCAGGACGCCGGGATCATGACCTGAGCCGAAGGTAGCCGCTTAACCAACTGAGCCACCCAGGCGTCCCAAAAAGTAGTATTTAAAATGATGTTGTCAAGAGTGTCTTGTTGGCTCTGTCGGTTGAGCATCTGACGCTTGGTTTTGGCTCAGGTGACGATCTCAGGGTTGTGAGATGGAGCTTGACCACGCCCCCACTTTGGGCTCTGCATGGGGTCTGCTTGAGAGATTCTTTCTCTCTCCCCTTCTGTTCCTCCCCCACCCCCACGCTCTCTCTCATACAAATAAATAAATAAAATCTTAAAAAAAAAATAAAGTGATGTTGTCAAATGATCTTGCTCATACCAATTTATAAACTATTAACATATAAGGGCTTCTATCTCTTCAAACTTTCAAAATCCTGAGCATTATATGTAATTATTCTTGGATTTGCCAAATTAGTAAGAAATTATATCTTATCCTAATTTGCATTTAATAATCAATGAAGTTGAATATCTTTCATTTCTCCTTTTTTATTTTTAATTTTTTTTTGAGATTTTATTATTTATTTGACAGATCACAAGTAGGCAGGGAGGCAGGCAGAGAGAGAGGGGGGAAAGCAGGCTCCCCACTGAGCAGGGAGCCTGATGTGAGCCTCAGTCTCAGGACCCTGGGATCATGATCTGTGCCAAAGGCAGGTGCTTAACCCACTGAGCCACCCAGACACCCCATCATTTCTCCTTTTTTTAAAAGACTCATTCACAGTGGGGCACCTGGGTGGCTCAGTGGGTTAATCCTCTGCCTTCAGCTCGGGTCATGGTCTCAGGGTCCTGGGATCGAGCCCCGAGTCCGGCTCCCTGCTCAGCGGGGAGCCTGCTTTCCCCCCTCTCTCTGCCTGCCTCTCTGCCTACTTGTGATATCTGTCGCTCTGTCAAATAAATAAATAAAATATTAAAAAGAAAGACTCATTCACAGAACTTGAGAGAGAGAGAGTGAGCATGCATGTGAACACACACATGCGCTTGCAGTGGGGGAGGGGCACAGGGAGAGAATCCTTCAGGTGGACTCCCCAACAAGCCAGGAGCCCCACAGGGGCTCCATCCCACAACCTATGAGATCATGACCAAAGCTGAAACCAAGAGTCCATGCTCAACCTACTGAACCACCCAGGTGCCCCTCTTTAATTTCTTATTGGTCATTTGTATTTCACATTTCTGTGAACTACTTGTTCGTATCCTTTTTTGTCTACCTTTCTTTTGAATTATTGGTTTTTTTTTATCAATTTATAAAAGCTCTTTGCATATTGAAGGAGTTAGTTCTTTGGCCTATATTTGGTTAATGTTAATATTTTTTTCCCCAGCATGATGTATGTATCTTGACTTTGTGGTATTTTTAGCCTTATAACGTTTTTAAATTTTTATGTACATTTGTTGGGTAACATTCGGATTTTACATCTGAGATCGCAAAAAACAAAACCAAAAAGTAATTTTTTCTTCATACATTTTAGTTCTCTTTTAGTTTACTTTACTTCACTTTTTTAAAGATTTTTTTTAAATTTTTAAGTAGCCTCTACCCACAATGGGGGACTCAAACTCACAACCCCCAGATCAGTAATCACATGTTCCACCGACTGAGCCAGCCAAGCACTCTTAGTTTCTTTTTTAATTTTTAATTTTGAGCTACCTAGAGTTTTTGGTTTAAAAAATGAATTCAGCTTTATTTGTTTCTCTATTGTCTGGTCACTTTTCCTAACATCAATCACTGAATAGTATGTCTCTCCCTTCCCCCTGCCATTCGAAGTGCAACTGTGCCTTGTGCCAACCCTCCATATGTACTTGGTTCTATTTCTAACCTCTCTGTTTTCTTTTATTGATTTGTTTGGCTTTATACCAGTAGTATCTTGCTATATAAAGTCTGCAATCTTTCATGTGTCTTAATATCTGGTAGGTCTGTTTCCCCATCTTCAATTTTTTTCAGATTTTTCCTGATTGTTCACTGCTGTTTAAATTCTTCTGGCTGAATCCCCCTCTCCCTCCCCACCACCCCCAATACAGTTGTTATTTGATCAGGATTGTATTAAGTTTGTAGATGAAGTCAGGGAGGATTTACATCTTTGTATCACTGAGACTTTTTCAAGAATGAGCTACACTTCCCGTAAAGGCTCTGTTTAAACTACAGGGTGGTCATCAAGGAGAACGTGGACAAACATATAGATTAAGCAGTTTATTTAGGTTACATTGCAATGCATGACATAGTCATTGTGTTACAGCTTATTAAAATGAGATGCATAACACTTTGTTTCCATTGATCCCAGCCATGATCAGATGATTTGTGCCTCTGATTTCTGCTTGAATAAAACAGCATCCTGGGACGCCTGGGTGGCTTATTCAGTAAAGCATCTGCCTTTGGCTCAGGTCATGATCCCAGGGTCCTGGGATCAGAGTCTATCAGGCTCCCTGCTCATTGGGGGTTCTGCTTCTCCCTCTGCCTGCTGCTCCCCCTACTTGTGCTCTCTCTCTCTCTCTAACAAATAAATCAATAAAATCTTAAAAAAAATTTTTTTAAACTCTGCATCTTTAGCATATCCTAGAAGAATTCATCAAAAGGGCTCTGTTCAGGGACGCCTGGGTGGCTCAGTTGGTTAAGCGGCTGCCTTCGGCTCAGGTCATGATCCCAGAGTCCTGGGATCGAGTCCCACATCGGGCTCCTTGCTTGGCAGGGAGCCTGCTTCTCCCTCTGCCTCTGCCTGCCTCTCTGTCTGCCTGTGCTTGCTCTCTCTCTCTATAACAAATAAATAAAATCTCTAAAGAAAAAAAAAAAATCTTAGGGCACCTGGGTGGCCCAGTGGGTTGGGCCTCTGCCTCGGCTCAGGTCATGATCTCAGGGTCCTGGGATCGAGCTCCATATCGGGTTGTCTGCTTAGCGGGGAGTCTACTTCCCCCTCTCTCTCTACCTGCCTCTCTGCCTACTTGTGATCTCTGCCTGTCAAATAAATAAATAAAATCTTTTAAAAAAATCTTAGTATTAGCCCCGTTTCCAGATTTTATGGCCGTTTTGTATATTGCACCTAAATAAAATGCTGGGCCGTAGGGGGAGGTGACAATCTAGGGACACAAGTTGTACTCGCCCCCCGCAGTGCCCCTTGAAGAAAGTCACATGAGCCAGGCTGCTTTTTGCCTGTTCCCATTCCCCTCCTTTTGCTTTTTGCTTAATTTGATTTTAAAAGTCTGCCTTTGTAATGAATGCTCTCGCTCTCTCAGAGGGTACAACTTAATTGTTTAATTATACTAATTATATTAATTATATGCAAAGTACAGGTAATGTACTTCTAAACTTGACCTACCATGCCAATAACATACTGTGCCAGCTCGCTACACTAATTTGGCTCTTTGTTCTAAAACGTGCTATAAACTGAGGCACCAGGCCACAATTGGCCCCTGCTGAGTACTGACCGGTGGGATTTGATCCTGGCCCAGCTGGGATCCTCAGTGGGTGAGGCAAGAGGCTGCTGATACTCTTGAAATTGTCATACTGAATGTGCTCTGTGTAGAGTATGGCCTGGGCTTGCTTGTATTTTTCCAGTTAATATCTAATAGGTTCAAGTTCAGTAGATGGAATATGAAACACGGAAATGCACGGATAACCCGCAGACACAGACATGTGACACCCGCATGATCTGCACCATGTTTTCTCTGGAAGGATGTTTGTGGGAGTCTGGGGAGCCCCGAGGTGGCCCTGTCTCAGCTGTTCCTTCTGCTCACTTATTTCTCTTGGCCGCAGACTGGGGCATTGTTTTTGGGGTGAGGGGGTTGGTACCTTCAAGCAGACAAGAACCGGAAGAGGATTTGGCTTTGTCCCCTTTTTCTGTGGCTGCAGCTGCAGGTCATCAGGACCCTGAGGACATGCCTGGCTGGGAAGACCAAGGAGGGCCCCGGCTGACCCAAGGAAATTGGGTTATGTGCTGCTTGGGTCTGACTAATACGAACTCTCATACTTCGCACTTTTTCCGTGTCCTTTCTAGCCAAAGCAGAGAAGTGTTTCCATGCCCGTGGCAAGCCAAGAGATGACTACACTGGGCAAGTCCGCCTCTGAGCCATGAGCGGATGCTCAGAACCCTGGGCCTAGTGGGGAGGCAGCCTCCAGCCTGCACTTGTCAGGGCCTGGTTGTGTTCTGGGCACCAGAGGCCAGCTTGTTTTGGAGCCGAGGGACTCAGAACTGGAAGGGGGTGCCAGGCCCATCTGTGCCTAAGAGTAGTCTGAAGACAGACAGAGAAAGCTTTGTGCTTAGGCCCTATAGCCAGACAACCTTCATTCCAGGCCCAGCCCGGCCACTCGGCAGTGGTATGACCTTGGCATGTTGTTTTATCTCCCTGGGCCTCAGTTTCCACTTCTGTAACAGCAGGCTCAAGGGAGCACCTATTTGGCTGGACTACTTGAAGCTGGACATAAGTACCTAGCATAGCAGCCAGCTCACAGTAGGCCCCCAGGGAGCAGTCAGCTTCGAATTATTACTGCAGGAGAGCCCTCCTTGTTCCTTATACTCAGCAGCAGCTGTGACGGGGGTGGGGGCGAGGGGTGGCAGGGTTCCATACTACTTAGGCTGGGTAAACTGATATGTGGCTGGAAACTGAGCTGTCCCACCACACGTCCCTAGCATGGCCCGCCGTCTGGATCCCTCCATCCCTGGATGACCCCTGAGCCAATTGAAGTGTGGAAAATGGGACCTGAGGATCTTGATTAGACCAGGATTCTCCCTGAATAGAGACCATCTGGGGAATGCACTCTCCCTCTTTCTTGATGAGACCACTGGCATCATAAGGCTGGGCGGTCATCAGCATGCCCCAAGAAACTGGGCTGTGGTGGCAGATCTAATTGGAAGCCCAAGGTGGGCTTCCCAGGAGGCCCTTACCCTGTACTCCTCAGTGTGGAATTGAACTAGAGCCTTCAGGGCATGTGGCTCTCTGTTGCAAGGTGGTGGTTTCTATAGTAACAACAGAGGCTCCAGCTGAGTCCAGTTGGCTCTGCTGATGGAGAAGCAATACAGAGGCCAAAACCCAGACTTGCCATGAGGCTCCTTGGGAACGGGGTCAGGGGCGATGGCCTCCAAGGTCCCATCTGGTCCTTGGTCCTGTGATTTCACCAGCTCACCGTTGTGCATCTCTATAAAGCAGCGGCTCAGACTTATTAGGCTGAACACCTGGAGTGCTTTAAGAACTCCTGACCCTAGTCTCCCACCTGCAGAGAGTCTGATTGAATTGGTCTTGGGTAGGGCCTGGACATTTAAATCTTCCGATTCCTCAGATTCTAACATGCAGCCAAGGTGGAGAACGACTAGTAAAAAGACAGGAGAGAAAAAAAAATTAATAATTATGTGCCAGATAGTGTGCTAATCACGTCTCCTTTAATCCTCACAATAGTCCCCACTTTCCAGATGGAGAAGCACGATCAGAACGGGGAAGTGTCTTCCCAAGTCCGGAGAGCAGTAAACACTGGCCATCTACCCTAGAGCTGTCCGATTTCAAAGGCCCGGCTGGTAACTCTTACGTAACTGCTTTGGAGACCATGTGAAAGGGACATGGGGACATGTCTGGGGCAGGCCCCTGAGGGACCCTTGATGCCCTAGGCGAGGTTTCCTGTACCCAAGCTGAGATCCCCAGCCCCGTGGCAGCCCTAGCATCTTGTCTGGTTGGATAGGAGGACAGGCAGGCCAGAGGGAGTTGGCTGCTTCCCCGGAAGAAAGCGGCTTGCTTGTGGGGAGGCCCGGTGGGACCCGCCTTTTCATTTGGGAGAGGTGGAACCTGACACCTTGCCCTCAGAGCTGGTGAATCATGTGCTCCGTTTCCCAGCCTTCCTGATGAATGGCAGTCTTTCAACTTGGGACTGCAGCATCAGATGAGGCTTTGTTCCCAGGAGAGAGGGGAGTGGTTGGAAATCACATTTTGTTCGCCAGGTGTTTGGGGTTTAGAGCAGACTCAGGAAAAAAGTCAGGAGCCATCCATAAAATAGGACCAGGGCCTTTTTATTTGCAGTTTCACTGAACTTGAGTGAAAGGCCAGCGCAGCAGGTACCTGTTTTACTGGCAGTAAAAGGAAATTAGGCATTTAGTTATTTAAAAGGAGTGTGAGTTGTTTAAATCTACAATTTAGAGGTACATGGATGCTTTAAAAGAAAGTTTACAGGGCTTGGGGATTTGGGTTGAACTGTTTTTGATAAAAAATGATGTGGAAAATATTTTCCTTTCTTATTTTAAACCTTCCCCTTTGCTGTTTGTTTCCTAAATTAGCAGTCAAGAAGAAATAAGCAAATCTAGCTGGAAAAAAACTGAAGCCAGTCAGGCAAGATTCAAAGTTTAACGGAAGTGACAGACTGAAAATAAAACTCTCCAAGATGGGACATAATTCTTCCCATTTTATAGAGCAGAGTCATTATTTCAGCTTATACAGTTTCAGATGTGATTGACCTTGTTGGATATGGAAGTGCTTCCCAAAAGGACAGGGGGCGGGGCCGCCATCTAAACAGCTCTTGGAGGAGGCTGGAGGGCTGTGGGAGGCCCAGCAGGCTGTCACTCACCATCTCCCTACCCTCCTTCTTCCTTGCCAGGGAGACTCAAGAGACCCTTAAATTGTGGTCCGGTTGGAACCCCCCAATCTGAAACTCTGACCACAGCCCTCCCTGCTGGGGAAGGCAGGGAATGCCTCACCTGACTGGAGGCTCACGTCGCTGGGCCTTGATGCTAGGGATTATCCTGGTATCTTGGAATGGATGGCTACCACCAAACTGTGTCATTGCCATCGGTGGCTCATTTTTTGGTTTTGTTTTTTGATTTTTAAAAAAAGATTTTATTTATTTTTTTAAGATTTTATTTATTTATTTGTTAGAGAGGGAGAGCGAGCACAGGCAGACAGAGTGGCAGGCAGAGGCAGAGGGAGAAGCAGGCTCCCCGCCGAGCAAGGAGCCGGATGTGGGACTCGATCCCAGGACGCTGGGATCATGACCTGAGCCGAAGGCAGCTGCTTAACCAACTGAGCCACCCAGGCGTCCCAAGATTTTATTTTTTTTATTTGACAGAGAGAGGTGACAAGAAGGGGAAGCAGGCTCCCCACTGAGCAGAGAGCCTGATGTGGGGCTCGATCCCAGGACCCTGAGATCATGACCTGAGCTGAAGGCAGAGGCTTAACCCACTGAGCCACCCAGAGGTCCTGGTCTTTTATTTTGTTTCTTACTTT
>RCUC01152120.1:0-20914 GCA_003697995.1 Taxidea taxus jeffersonii
CCAAAATGTATTAGATATATTTGCCTGCCAGGAGTGAATCTGAAAACAATACAATGCATACAATTTTATACTTGTAAATCTAAATATATTTTCTATCAGCATGAAATTAACAAAACAAAATTATAATCATTTTAAAGTGAACAATTCAGTGGCACTTAGGCTTCATCCCATGCATTTTGGTATGTCATATTTTCATTTTTATTATCTCTAAGGTTTTTTTCTCATTTCTCTTGCACTTTCCTCTTTAGCCCATTGATCGTTTAAGACTATGTTGTTTTAAATATCCAAATATTTTAACTTTGTGCCCAGGATTGTTGTGAGCTGTTCAGTTAACCTTAAAATGTTTTTGAGGACTACTCAATGTTTTTCCACCCTGAATGAGCTTCAGGATCCCCCAGTCAGGTTGAAAGAGAGAAGCACAATTATTTGTGACCATGTGGTGCTCCCTCCAGAGTCTGGAATTGGGGTCCCACACTGGGAATGTGGGCTGCCATCTTCAAAAGTGCTGTGAGCCGGGAGGGAGCGGGACAAAAGGAATTAAAAATACCACAAAGCTTTCCTACTATTTTCAAGTTGCCTTTTCCTTGATTCAGGAGTCAGTTGGATGCTGTAAACTTTGACCATTTTTCAGAGTTCTAACAAAGTCAGTTCTGTTTCTGCTTGGTTTCTTGATGTTTCTGTGGAGACAGAGGCACTCAGAGCTGCCTCCTGGGCCATTTTTGCTGACCTCACTCTCCTACACCCACATATTTTTACCCTGTGGGGAAATGGCACACTTTCCTGGGAAAATGTGAATGATAATCATCTCAAGAAAAGGGAGAAAACTGAAATACAACAAGAAATAAGGAAGACATTGAAGTATTAATCAAGATCTGACCCACAGAATGGAACAAGGCCCTGGAAGCTTTATAGTGAATTTCAATGAAGCTTCTAAGAAATAAATAAACCTGAGCACCTACGAAATCAAGTTATTCATTTCACATGGCTGATGTTTGCTAAGGTCTCCAAAGAATTATGAAATATAGTCAAGAAATTTTATCAGAAATATGAGGATGGTTCAATATTAGGTAGTTTGTCAATGCTATCATCTATATTAATAGAGCTGATGAGAAGAAAATAAATCATTCATACAGATGCCTAAATAACAGTTGATAAAATTCACCACCCATTTCCTTCCAAAACAAATGAAAATTCTTATTCAGTATATTATAAAAACATGAAAAAATATATATTTGATCCAGAAAAAATAAAGTGTAGTCTCCAGGTATCAGAAACAAAGAAGGGACTTGTAACTGAAGAGTAAACCAACAAGTTAGAGATTCAGTGGTTCCAAGGGATGTTTTGAACAGGAATATAAATTTGTTATCTGTGCTTATATAATTGGACTGATTTCCCCAAGAAAATTTCAGCCAAGAGGAAGAGAGAGACATGCACCTAAGACTAATATAAGATGTTAGCCTCTAGGTGTACCTGGGTGGCTCAGTCATTAAGCATCTGCCTTTGGCTCAGGTCATGATCCTGGATCCTTGGCTTGAGCCCATATTGGGTTCCCTGCTCTGTGGGAAGCCTATTTCTCCCTCTCCCACTCCCCCTGCTTGTGTTCCCTCTCTCACTGTATCTCTCTCTGTCAAAATAAATAAATAAATAAATAAAATCTTAAAAGAAAAAAAAAAACAAAACACCTTAGCCTCTGAAGTATAGATAGCCACAGTTGGAGGTTGAAATGGCACATCCTCAGCTTTCGGAGTTCAGGAAATATTCTTTGTAGCAGCTGAGTTTAAAGCACAAGCCATGAGTGGAACAAGAGTGAGCTGAGGAGGGTGACCCATATAAAATATTTAAAGTCAAATTTTAAAAAGTAAACACTGCTAGCAAACAAAGAAGCAAATCAATTTGATTCACAGTTGAATAAATCCCTGGCTGGCTTTGGTTTCTGAAAGACCTATCTGCAATGGTGTGGGGGAACTCTCATAATCCTTGATGGGTTTTTGTCAGTCCTCCTCAACATTTTTATCCACAGCCAAATGAGAACTCCTTTCACTCTGCTCCATGTCAGCAAGTTGTTCATGTCAATCATCAAATTAAAATAAATGTTCTCAGCCTTCCCTCACAAACACAGATTTGTAATCAAACCACATTATGATGGAATTTAAAGAATATCCATCTTGCCTGTTTAAAATATTGTTTGAGCCCTTTGCCACATTTTTTTTGACTTTTACATTTCATGTTTATTATAATCAAATTCAAGATGAGGGGAGTGATGATAAACATCTGCAAAGTTTCTTAAAAAATTCATTGCAGATATATCATTTGTTAAGTATTAAGATTAATAAAAAGCAATCACATTAAGATAATTAACACAAAATACAGTGTTCATGCTCAGTCCTTTGCCACATTTTTTAATACATACCCTGATTTCCCTGATGTCACAAGGAGGTCTTTAAAAATTGTTTAGTATTTATTTAATCCCAATATATGCCAGGTCTGTGCTAGAGGATAAATGGCAAAAAAGGAGAAGTAAAAATAGCCATTGACTAACGTATTTTGAACTTATGATAAGAAATAAAAAGGCAAATAGAGTTCATTAAAATAGCAAAAAAGCAGTATACATGAATTGTGAGTTTATTTGAAGTCAAGGACTACTTTAGATGAGTGGGTTGTCATGAGAGACCCCATGGAGTTCAAGGTTGATTTATGCCTTGCTTTCACTTTAGGTCAACATGGTGTTTAAATTTGCCTGATTGAACATGTAATGTTGTTATTAAATGTACCTAATTATAATGTGCAAACCTAATACAATTCCACTTATTATTATAATAATGTTTTTGAACCAATTATTATTATTAAAATAAATATTCTAAACTTGATAATAATTTTTAAAAGACTGCCCAAAGGAGCTTGCTATACCCTATATTATGATGACTTATAAAACTACAGTAATTAAAGCTATGTGATACTGAAAGAAATAAGTCAATGGAGCAGAAATTCATGAAAGCTTTCCAAATAATTGAAAGCTTATGTAGATGTAAAAGGTATAAATAGTTTTCCCTATGTGCTATAATCATCTCCCACCTTTTTCTCTTTTTGCTGATACATAATTTATAGACCACAGCAAGGGGCTTCCTTGAATAAGGCTTTCAGTTGGGTTTAGCCAGTGAGAAGTATAGCCGGAGATTAAGGGCAGGGGGAAGACAGTGAGTTTGGAGTATTTATTCCTTCAGCTCCCTTGCTACTGTCTCTCTCTCTCTCTCCAATAAATAAATAAAATCTTATTTTTTTTTAAAAGACACTGAGGGGGCACCTGAATGGCTCAGTGGGTTAAGCCTCTACCTTCAGCTCAGGTCATGATGTTGGGGTCCCGGGATCGAGCCCCTCATCAGGCTCTTTACTCAAGAGGGAGCCTGCTCCCCTCCCCCTGCCTGCCTCTGCCTACTTGTGATCTCTCTCTCTCTGTCAAATAAATAAATAAAATCTTTAATTAAAAAAAAAAGACAGTGGGGCCAGCAGTGGTGACTTGTTTTGGCAATAATGGTAATTATGATTGTAGGGCCAAGAGCTGATTCTGTTGATTACAGAGATTGTAGTCTGGGAAGAAGTAACATTGAATGCCTTGAATATGGCATATAATTTGTGTGTGTGAGTGGGGGGAATAGGAATCAGACTCTATGATCCCTTTGAAGGACTCCTTCCCAGTGGAGCGGCAGAATTGCAGAGTTGTGTTCCTCAGTTCCACCAATTTTCTTACGTGAATGTCTGGGAACTCATAGAACAAGAGACGGATCCTGAAATGTGGGAGGAAGAACTTTGGGCAGATACAGATAACCTGAAAATTTTGAAAGCCCTGATCACCTGAAATTCTCCTGTTGATTAAGGAGGCAGTTCCTTCATCTTATCTGACAGAAAAAGTTGCTCCCTGACAAACGTCTTGAAGTAACTGCTTTGGAGGTGATTGTCTTTCAAGGGATGCTGCTTGCCTTCAGAAATCACTCCCACCCATTCCTCCCTGACTGCAGTTCCATAAAGAGATGTGTCCCAGAAGAACCCAGACCTAGTGAAGTCTAATATTGAGAAGACTTATAGGACTTAATAAACTGTACCAGTGGGACTCCGGAGAGCAAATATAGGAATAGTCTTAAGTAATAAAACAAAGAGGTAAAATTTTGAGTTCCGATCTGGCTAATTTTACTGATATAAATAAGCTTACCCGAAATTTGTAATTTAATGTGTTGATTTAAGCACCTAGGAGTGGCTGCGTTTGTGGTTTCTAAGAGTCAACTCATTATCTTATGACCAATGAGGTGCTATGCTGGAACTTAGGTCACACATTATGGAGGAAGATGTCTGAAGGCTCACAGAATTGAGAATGTTAGATTAAATGAATTATGTGCATACTTCTCCAATTCCTCTATCACACATTTTTAAAAGGTTTGGAGAACATTCATTTCTCCCCATTATTAGAAATGCATTAGGAAGAGGTTCACAGAGATCCTTGAAAAGCCCTGTGGTGGTGCCCTCTCTGAGCTGAAGATGATGGTGAATGTTTAATCCAGGCTGGCATCATGATCTCTATGGGAATAATGGGTCTGAGAGTGGGAGATGTCACAGAGGAGGTGGTGAGATTATTACAGTAAGTCATAGCAAACATTTTGTCATGCACGGTCTCTGGTGATAAAGTGCACAGGTGAACTACCAAGTTTTTGCTTTATATATATATATATTTGAGATGTGAAGTGCAGATACATAATTCGAAGTACTGTGGAGGATGTTCACATCAACTTACCCAGTCTGCAGTGAACACAGTTTAAAAACAGCACCTCAAATGAGGAGGATGCCAAGTCCCTTAATGGAAAGGCCCTTCAGCATAGGTACCAGTAAACAAAGTTGACACTTGAACAGTGTGGGGTTGGAAGTGCTGGTCCCCTGCACACTTGAAAATCTTCATAGAACTTTTGACTCCTTCAAAACTTAACTGCTAATAGTCTACTGTTGGCCTAAAGCCTCCCTGAAAACATAACCAGCTGATTAACCCATAATTTGTTTATAAGCACTATATACTGCATTTTTTTTAACTTTATTTAAGCTTTATTTAAACATATGATGTAACCCCACCACCCTCACCCAACCCCTCTTCCCCCCACCCCCCTCAGTTTGTTTTATGACATTAAGAGTCTCTTTTGGTTTTTCTCCCTCCCGATCCCATCTTCTTTCATTTTTACTTTTCCTACCACCTTAACTCCCACCCCCGTTGCATCTCCACTTCCTCATATCAGGGAGATCATGTGGTAGTTGTCTTTCTCCAGTTGACTTATTTCGCTAAGCATAATACGCTCTAGTTCCATCCATGTCGTCGCAAATGGTAAGATTTCATTTCTTTTGATGGCTGCATAGTATTCCATCGTATATATATACCACATCTTCTTTATCCATTCATCTGTTGATGGACATCTAGGTTCTTTCCATAACTTGGCTATTGTGGACATTGCTGCTATAAACATTCGGGTACACGTGCCCCTTTGGATCACTACGTTTGTATCTTTAGGATAGATACCCAGTAGTGCAATTGCTGGGTCATAAGGTAGCTCTATTTTCAATTTTTTGAGGAACCTCCATGCTGTTTTCCAGAGTGGTTGCACCAGCTTGCATTCCCACCAACAGTGTAGGAGGGTTCCCCTTTCTCCACATCCTCGCCAGCATCTGTCATTTCCTGACTTGTTCATTTTAGCCATTCTGACTGGTGTGAGGTGGTATCTCATTGTGGTTTTGATTTGTATTTCCCTGATGCCCAGTGATATGGAGCACTTTTTCATGTGTCTGTTGGCCATCTGGATGTCTTCTTTGCAGAAATGTCTGTTCATGTCCTCTGCCCATTTCTTGATTGGATTATTTGTTCTTTGGGTGTTGAGTTTGCTAAGCTCTTTGTAGATTTTGGATACTAGCCCTTTATCTGATATGTCGTTTGCAAATATCTTTTCCCACTCTGTCAGTTGTCTTTTGGTTTTGTTGACTGTTTCCTTTGCTGTGCAAAAGCTTTTGATCTTGATGAAGTCCCAATAGTTCATTTTTGCTCTTGCTTCCCTTGCCATTGGCGTTGTTCCTAGGAAGAAGTTGCTGCGGCTGAGGTCGAAGAGGTTGCTGCCTGTGTTCTCCTCAAGGATTTTGATGGATTCCTTTCTCACGTTGAGGTCCTTCATCCATTTTGAGTCTATTTTCGTGTGTGGTGTAAGGAAATGGTCCAATTTCATTTTTCTGCATGTGGCTGTCCAATTTTCCCAACACCATTTGTTGAAGAGGCTATCCTTTTTCCATTGGATGTTCTTTCCTGCTTTGTCGAAGATTAGTTGACCATAGAGTTGAGGGTCTATTTCTGGGCTCTCTATTCTGTTCCATTGATCTATGTGTCTGTTTTTGTGCCAGTACCATACTGTCTTAATGATGACAGCTTTGTAGTAGAGCTTGAAGTCGGGAATTGTGATGCCACCAACTTTGGTTTTCTTTTTCAATATTCCTTTGGCTTATTCGAGGTCTTTTCTGGTTCCATATAAATTTATATACTGCATTTTTACATTAAAGTGAGCTAGAGAAAAGAAAACGTTAAGAAAATCATAAGGAAGAGAAAATACATTTACAGTACTGTAAAAAATCCACATGTAAGTGAACTTTGGTAGTTCAAACCATGTGGTTCAAGGGTCAGCTGTACTTTGAATTGTCCTTGCACTTATTCCAGAAGGATCTGCAGTCATCTGCCAGTTTGCACCAGGGAAAGGGAATACCTGGTCTGGTCGTGGGTCATTGGAATGGAACTTTAAGGGACAAAAACTCCCAGAGACTCACAAGGTCACAGTGGCCCCAGATCAGAGAAGAGTTTGGGCCTGAGACCAGTGGATCCATTGCTCTAATTTGAGGTCTCTGTTGTAATATAATGCCCTAATATGACCTCACAGGCCTTTGGTCTTCCCAATGTTTCACTGAGCATTCCTTTAATGCCATTACGCTACCTGGACATAGGGGCGGGCATTTCCCCATGCATCACTCCAGGTGCCTGGACCTCTGCACCATCTGTTCTCTACAATGATACTCTTTCCCCAGACCGCCTTATGACAAACTGTTCCTCTTGTTAAGTCCTTACCCAGATATTTCTCCTTCATAGATACTTCTCTGGTTACTCTATTTAAAACCCTATTCAATGTATGGGCTTTACAAAAAACCTCTTTAATGTCACATGCATTTAAGTAGGGGCTCATGTAGGGATGGGAAATGTTAAGAAGGAATATTAAAATGAAATAAGAGGAGGACTGATAACAATAGTATACTGTAAATTGTGGGATATTTAATTCTTTGCATCTAAAAACCAAAAAAAAAAAAAATGGAAAGGACACAATGCATCATATCATAAAACTGGGTATATTCTCTCTTATTTAGGCATAGATACATATACAGTAGATATATAAAAAATGAGCCTGCAATTTTCAAGAACAGTGATGTCTTTGGGAAAGGTGAGAAGGAAGAAAGGGGAGGGAGAGCTTTGTTGTGTATTTACAGTATATGGGAAAACTTTAATATCTGTCCTGTCTCTGAGGTCAATTCATAAGTGTCATTACCTAATTTTCTTTAAGGAGGCAGACAGCAGTGCTGGATGAAAATGCAGAGGTAGACAAGGAGAAGCTCAGGGACAACCCAGTGTTCTATTCTAGGAGGTTTAAATTTCTTCCTATGGGAAAAGGCAAGCCACTGAAACACTCCCCAAAACAAGCCAATAGACAGTCAAAATTTTCCTTTTGTGGGAATCACTCTGACTATCATATATAGGACCCCCCCCAAAAAAAAAAATGGGAAGGAGGGAGTCCATTGCAAGGCAGCAAAGAAAGAGGGCCTGGAATGTGGAGAAGTAGTGGGAATGAATACAAAGAGGAAGCCAAAATCAGGATCCTCACTTGGTAGTGTGTGGCTTATCACGGCATAATTCAGCATAGGAAAGAGAATTGGAGTGATTAGATCCAGTTGTGCATCCAGCCTGAATCACTGGTGTTAGCACAATGTGGATTCATCCTGCCGAATTAGGTGCCAATCATCACAGAACAAAATGTGGTATAGGATAATAATGAAAGTCCAAGAAATATTGTTTAGCCTTCTATCTAGGTGACATGAAGTGTTCCTTATTTGCAAGGTCTAGAGAAAAAAAAAAAACTGTTCTAAATGATTCCTCTTAATTGCTACCTAAAGTCCACAAAATTTAATGTTTGCCACCTCAAAGTGGTGGTTAATACATGCATTGCATTTCCTTAAAACTGTATAAATTGAACTTCTATGAAAATAAATCAATAGTTACTCACACAAACTTTCTTGAATCATCAACCAATCATTATATAGGACTTCACTTCTAAAAACCCTCTATAAAGTAGATAAAAAATATAGCAAAATTACACATATTTAGGAATACTGAATGAACGCCCTAATAAGTAACGGAAAAATGAAAGTAGCATTCATATAGTTTCAAACAATAGTTCGGGTAACATTAAGTAAATAAATGTCAAAGAAAATATCTGACCCATGCCATAATAATTAATCAAATGGAAGGGTCAGATAAATTTACCAAAGTGACCTGTGAAACTACTGGTTTTCATAGTATGTTAAAAAATCTTAATTTCATCTTTCTTGTTTTTTACCTATAGAGTTCACAAAAATCGAAAATGGAAAACATAGAAAGTATGTACACATGTATATTTTTAAATGATTCCTGGTAGTAATACATGCAAGTGTTTGGTTTACAATCCACACATATGTAAAAGTCAAAGATGTTGATACAACATTTTAATTAACCCATGGGTCACCAAGGTTAAACAGAAGCCCAAGGGAAAGTGACAGAGACAAATTGAATCCTTTATAGCTCATTGTATTCTGCTAGTGAAAATCAAATGATCATGGCTAACATCCTCTCTAGGAACCTGTTTCTATACTTCTTTCTCTAGATGCATTGAGAATCAGTATTTCATCATGCTTTGGAAAAAAATGTAATACATATCTTTGAAATATTAACTAATTCCTATGACTCATGATTTCTTGAGTAGAAAGAAGGGGAAAAAATCCTACGAAAATGGTCTCCCCCGCCCTCCACCCAGAGGATCTCAAAGCACGATTCATGTTTTCAGCATTTGGTAACAAATTAGAGATGAACTGAATTTCCTAATCTTTACTCCCACTTGAAGGCAGAGAAAGAACTAGGCAAGTACAAATCATGAATATTCACAAGGTGGTCCTCTGAGTGCTGCTTCTGAGGCCGCCTCCCAAGCTGTCACCATCAGATAAAGAAGTTCAGGTCTTTGAGCAGGTGCAACGGTGATTCTCAGAGATGGCAGCTTCTTGTTTGCATTCACCTAAGAAGAGCATGTGGCTACGCTTGAAGATGCACAGGCAATGCCCTAGCCTGGAATTCCCCGCAATGGGCATCTCTGGGGCCAGCAGCCTAGGAAGTGAGAACATGGAAGCAGTGAGTTACATTTTCTGGAGTGTTGGAGAAGCAGCCACATCCTCAAAGGCGGTACAACACAGCCTGAGGCACAGGTATCCCCAGCCAAGACAGATTTGAGGGACCAGCAGTCATCCTGGGGGTCTGTTCTTACCCTTCTCCCATCTGCAGTACACAAAGAACACCTGGGTGCTCTTCTTCTTTGGTCTGTGTGCTCAAAAATCTGTGCTCCTCCCAAACTGTGCTGTGTGGACCAGCCCCCCGAAACATGCCACCAGCCTTACTATTTTCTCATCTCCTGAATGAGCACAACTTAAACCTTGCACGTGGGGTTCAAGATGTGAGCTTGAGACAAAGAGTCACCCTGCACTCATCATCCCCTGGTTACCAATGACTGAATTTTGATAGAAAGGTTTGATAGAAAAAAACCTAGGCTACCTCATGCCTTACGTTAACCACGTGGAGCTGGCTTCCTAACTGCAGCCTCAGCAACTGATGTGACCTGGACAAGCAGTCTCCATAAATCCTTCTTTAACACAGCAGGGCCAAATTGGAAATCTCAGGAAATAAGCCAGGATGGTTTATCTGAGTGTCTTCTTTTGTTATTCCAGGTCCATTTGCGTTGCAATATATTTGTCCCATGAAACTGTCTTCATTTATAGGGGAACAAAACAAATAAGCAAAATAACACAAAACTTTGAAAATACATAAAAGCCCAACTGAGCATGAAATTGATGTTGGGAAACACCTCAATAATTATGATAAATATTGAAAGTGATCCAGAATTGACATGTGGATTAACCTTAAAAAATTAGTTTTCATGGTGAAATAGTCAGCATCATTCCATTTTAAGACTTCATTGAAATGATCCTTAAGCAGGAAAACCTGCAGCTTGAGCTTGCCTGAAATCTACACCACAGGGTTGCGGGAGGGGGGAGGCTTCCTGATGGGCTGGCCTCTCTGAACTTGGGTTTCAGAGCAGGAATACATACACCCCACATCCCGGCAGGAAGCAGGGGATCTGCAGGAACAGGAATCAAAAGACAACTACCTGGCACCAGGCTGGTGCAATCTGTTCGAGGGACTTGTCTGCCGGCATGGGGTCAGCGTGAGAGAGAAGGAACTGGTAACAGACCTTTCCTCCAGCCATAGAGTTTCCCAGAGATGCTGAGTGATTCGTGCCAGGTCTTATGGCCAGAAGGAAAGCAGAGGGCTGCGTCTTTCAATCTTTGTTACCTATGCAGTCGATTTTTTTATGTCCCAGAAATTGAGGCCCTTCATTTTTATAAAGCAGCATGTTTGGGGAATGTTTACAATCAAGTCTTTCCCTCTTTGCCTTCTCTCTGATAAGTTATATCAGAAGAGTAATTATTGTATTGGCCAGAGGCAAGGCAAGAGAGAAGGAAGAGCAGAAGATATAAAAATAAGGCATCAGTTAAAGAGCAAATAAGAGCCTTAGGTAGGTAGCCATGTAGTTAGATTTCATTTCAAAAAGTCCAACTACTTCTACTTCTATTTTGGAAATCCAAATAACATTTTAAAAAAGGACTTATGTGATTCTTGGTGTAGTTTTACTTTGTTATTTTGGCTAAAAACTCAGAAAATACCTTAAAACCATGACTCTAGAAATGTAACAAGGGATGTACTGGACAATCACAGAAACTTTGAGCCCTGCTGCCTTAGATTTTCTGAAATGATACTGAGACCAGGGTTTTACTCTTCTCATGTCTCATGCAGAAATAAAGCCTCTTGACCTCTCTTTGGGAAAAAGAGAGTTGGTGTGTAATTTTGCAACAAATATACAACCTTGACATGCATTTATTTACACATAGCAGGGCAAATGGAAGACAAAAATGCAATGACTCAAGAGACTGGTTTTTATAGATCCTTTTCATGGAAAACAATCTGTACCTACTTTGTGCAAAATGTATGATGATCACATAAACAAGCAATACCATATATTGAAACAAGTAATGGCTATTACATCTGAATTATACTGTTTTCCTCCATAATAATAATGAATGTACTTATGAGTTTGAGAGTTTACTATGCACTAGCTATAATCCACTCAACAATTATGTATATTAAAAGAAAATTTTGAGAGCCTCACCTGATATGAATGTTTTATGGAGTGAGAAACAAGACTGTTTGTGGACAGGAAGACTCCAAACAGGAAAGTAGTATGAAAATCAGTCATGACAATACCGGAAGGCTTAGCAAGCAAAAAAGAGGAAGTGGTTTCACTTTGTACTGATTGGTTAATCCAGTAGGAGTTTCCAGGCAGCAGAGGATTGGTTAAAAATGATTATCTTTTATCATTTTAGGAGAATGACTCAGGTTTTATTTATGATTTTCAGAGGCATTTCTAAGAAATAAATTGTTTCACTTATGTTTATGAAAAACGCTAGGTGGCCTAACAGGTATTGTCTGCTCAGGGGATTTGCAAGTCTGGGCTTCAGTTTATTTCATTTCATCCAACAATAGATAAAATTCCCATTTTCTGGATGAACAATTTGAAGCTTTATAGACCTTTAACCTAAATAATCCTTCTTGAAAGATGTCAAAGATGACAACTTGGTTAAAAAAAAAAAGTAGATATAGTATGGTCTTGTTCTATAAAATAGATGGCATGTTAGCACACGTATTAAAAATATGAACTTTTACTTGGGTGGTTTATTTGCACACTGGAGGACAAGGTAAAAGAGACTTCTTTAATCTTTTGAATTATATATTTTCTCTCTCTTTTACTTACTATAGCCTTACCAAAAATAGAAGTAGAATAAAAATAAATGTAACAAGCCTAAAGGACCGTTTTCACCTAGAGATTACTATTATAAACAACGAACAGATGCTGAATGAAAGAAGTAGTTGACCACTAAATTTTAGAGAAAAATGAGATTTTTTTAAAAGATTTTATTTATTTATTTGACAGACAGAGATCACAAGCAGGCAGAGAGGCAGGCAGAGAGAGAGGAAGGGAAGCAGGCTCCCTGCCGAGCAGAGAGCCCAATGCGGGGCTCAATCCCAGGACACTGGGATCATGACCTGAGCCGAAGGCAGAGGCTTTAACTCACTGAGCCACCCAGGCGCCCCCCAAAATGAGATTTTTTGTATTGCTGAAGTCCAACCAAGTAGCACTGTAGGGAAATGCTTCTATACTTTCCTTGCTGTTATGTTCATCTTCTGTTTTATTTTTTAAAACTTTATCAAAGTTGAGCCTTTAATCTCTGATAGTTCTGGCACAAGAAAGAGAATTGAGGATGCCTTGGTGGCATCTGCCTTCAGCTCAGTTAGTGACCTCAGGGTCCTGGGATTGAGCCCCACATCAGGCGCCCTGCTAAGCAGGGAGTCTGCTTCTCCCTCTGCCTTTTGCTCCCCTTGCTTGGGCTCTCTCTCTCTCTCAAATAAATAAATAAAATATTGTAGAAAGAGAGTGAGAAAATTGAAACTTTTGACATTTAAATGAAAGTGATAGGATTTAGACACCATCTGGTGAACTTGAGTTCATGAGGAGTGGCCAGTCCAGACCAGGTCACAAGCAGGTACAAATAATATGTCTGCACATCTGTCCACCAAATAGGTTTTAGAGTGTTAAAGGCTGTGATCCTTCTGAAGTATCTCCAGGATGACAGCTTTTATCAGAGTACCAAATTCATCATGATCACTTTCATAGTGAAAGAACTGCTCTCCAACACAAAGTTTGGACAGTAAATAATCTCCCATTTTTCCCCTTGATGTTTTGTGAGATTGTGACTGGTGTAAGTACATTCCAAGTTACCAAAGCAAAGGGCAAAAATAGATGAGATGTTTTCAAGGATTCCAAAATTTGGGATGGAAATTCTTAGTGCAAATGCCTTTGAAGATAACAGGAGATAGAGGCCAAAATTCTTGACAACTCAGAGTCAAAATACTTTTGGAGATACCACTGAAAGTTTGGACAACACCAACTACAGTCACAGGCACAGCTGCAGAGAATCCAAGGCTGTCTGCAGAGAAAATTTCGACCTTCCAAGAGAGAATTCATCCTTCCTTGATCTCTTTATATTGATTCATGCAGTTGGACTTTTGATCTTGTCCTTTTATTTATTTATTTATTTTAGTATAGTTGACACACAATGTTAATTACTTTCAGGTGCTCAACATAGTGATTCAAAAAGTTTATGTCCTTTGATTTTAATCCAATACACAGATCAAGCCCACTAACAAGAGTTTAAAAAATAAGAGAAACTTCCCATGAAGCATCAAGAAAAGATCACTCCCCATGTCAAGGAACTCATGCTCTGTTTCTCCAAGTAAAATGCTGGTGTATAGAAATTTGAATTAATGGTGTCTGGAGCCAACCTTGTCTACAATGTGCACTTGATGTAAGAGGCACTGGGGAATGTATTCTCTCTCCATCCTGGATTAAGGATGTTGGCGAGCAAGAGCAGATCAGAGTTTACTTTTACCTCTAGAGCTAACTGGGTAACCCTCAATTCTCCAACACTGTTTTCTGACTGTGAAATCAAGGGGGATAGACTGGATCAGCAATAGAGAAACTCCACCCCACACCCCCCAGTTTAGGATGTGCCTTACAGAAAAAAAATTGTATTTTTTTAGAAAAGCAAAAGGGATTTGGGGGAAAGCAACCTGCAAGGGTTTGGTAGAAAGGCTAGAATGAAAACCAGAAGGCTCTTCCAATGCTCATGATGTATGCTCCTCAACCCCACTGTGTTCCACTCAAACTTGGCTTATTTAAAATAGTTTTGAGGTTTTCTTACTTAATAACTGAAAAATTTTTTCAATTTTATGATTTGCTCTACATATTACAATGTATTTCCCCAGCATTTTATCCATTATATACCCACCTTGATACAAATATCTAGTAAAATGCCCAAATACATTAATTCCAATGAATAATAGACATGGAAAAAAATATGGCTTGAGAATTTGGTTTCAGACATAAGAGAGAAATAAAGTCATATTCTTCAATAAGTCATCTGGGCAGCAACTCTCCATTCTAAACCCCACCTGAATTGTGGAACTTATTAGTGGTGAGAAGCTTTGCAGCCCATGATGCCAAGAGTTCACCATAATAACTGGCAGAAATTCAAGTTGTTTGAGACTTATATAAGGTCTCATATTTATTTGACACCTTAGAGACTGTATTGCAAGGTTTAACGTTTCTTTCATTTGTTGGAGCAGATAGTATAATACCTACTTTATGACTAAAAAAATACAGGAACAAAGGGCTAATTGATCTACCTCCATTCTTTCCGTTTGTTATTGGTACTAATGATGAAAATTATGAGTCTTTTGAAAATCGGTTTTTGTTGTGCTTTTCTCTGGACCAGGGTTTTTCTAAATAATATGACTGGGATCTATAGTAAAAAGTACCCTCCCATACATGAACCAATAAAGGTATACAACAACTAAAACTAAAGAAGAAAAGAATTTCATGAAAGAAAAATAGTCCTTTCTTTTTCCTTCTCTCTCTCTCTCATGCTTGTCATTCTAGTCACTTAGTCTATTTCTTTTCTTTAAAACCAAACATGATCCTTTTCCAACCTTTTAAGGGTCCAGATATGCAGATTGAAATACAATGCTTTAAATTTTATATCCTCACATGCTTTTTCTGTTGTAATTTTTTCTACTATTAAGTTTTCGAAAAATAAAGCAATAAAAAAGTTACTGTCAAGATGAGTTTTCCAGCAGACCGTTCCAGGGAAGAACCACCCTTTTACTGACTACTAATTCTTACTACTATTTGGTAATAGTAATCGTAATAGTAAGCTGACATTTGCTTCGTAGACATCACCCTTTGCTTTTTAAAACAATGAGGATATTATCTCAACAATTATCTTTGTTTTTAACATCTCAGAAATAATTAAATAGTTGTAAATTTTATATAAGTCCTCTAAATTATATTTGTTGTTGTTAAAAGTTTTGGTTAATTTTGAAATGTTTATGTCTTTTGATATTTTTAGAAATTTGATATCAAATGTCTGAGAGCTATGAAAAGTGGCCCTTTTATTTGCCTACTGTTGGCTCTGGGCCCTTATATATTTCTACATATGTAAGTTCTCTCTAAAAAGCTGACTTTCCCAAAAGAATATAGCTGTCCTTTCAATATGAAATAATTATTTCACAATTTGGAAAAGCAAACTTGTCTGGGAAATATTCAGTAAGATGTAGCTTATGTTGCACAGTATTTTTTTGGAGGGAAGATGTTACCTATCTCTTTAAATCTGCTGAAAGTTAGGTAGGTAGTAGCCACAAGTGCCCACAGAGCACTGAAATGTCAATAAAATGTCTGAGGAACTAAATTTTTAATTTATTTAATAACAATCAACTTAATATTTAATTATTTATATTTAATTTAATATTTATGTTTAATTTAATTAATATTTAATACTTAATTATTTTTAAATGAAAATTTATTTTATAACAATTAATTTATATTTAAAGTAAAAATTAATACTTAACTAGTTAATGGAAAAAACTCTAGAATAACTTGAATATGTGAATCTGTTTTTCATATAACCTAATTACAGGCCAAGTATTTCCAAGAAGATATAGCACAATTGAGATATGTTGTAAGTATGGAAAATACCCCAGATTTCAAAGACTTCAACAACAATAACAACAAAGAAAAGAATGTAAAATCTGTTGGGGTGCCTGAGTGGCTCAATTGGTTAAGTATCTGTCTCCAGCTGAGGTTATGATCTCAGGGTCCTGGGATAGAGTCCTGCATTGGGCTCCCTGCTCAGTGGGGAGTCTGTTTCTCCCTCTTCCCCTCGCTTATACTTTCTCTCACTATCTCTGTCTCTCTTTCTCAAATAAATAAATAAAGCCTTTAAAAAATACATAAAATTAAAAAGAATATAAAATCTGTAGTTAATAATTATGTCAATTTCATATTGAAAAAATAATACTTTTGACATATTGAGTTAAATAAAGTATATAACTAAAGTAAATGTCAAAGTTTCTTTTTAGTTTTCCAGGTCTACAAGGAAATTTAAAATTGCATATGTGGCTGTATCTATTGGTACATCTGTTGGATAGCACTTCTATAGACCTTTCCCCTTCCCCATTTTACACACATGCCCAAACATCAAAATACTACATATAATTCAGGATTAATGCGCTCTTTGAAGCCCAGTCATAACCTCCTGTAACCCAAAGAAAAAGCCATGTCTCATCACTCTCTTCATTGTGCAAAAATGGAAACTGGATCTCTAGGAAGTTTAGTGACTTGATGTGGATCAGCTAGTAAATGCCAAAACTGGAGTAAAATCAGGCTTGATTGCTTTTGTTATTTTCTCTTAATTCATACTTGAATATATAAATTATAGCCTCACCTACATACTCATTATTAATTTTTCAAATGATTTTTGTATGAGAAAGATAAACACATATCAGACCCAATAAAATTTTAAAATGATGTGAGGACTTTGAAAACAAGGATCCATATTTGGAACATACCATCACAAAGGCCACGATTAGTAAATTTAAAATACATAGAAGTAAATCAAGCATATACTTTATTTATCAAAGGATAGTGTGTTTCTTACCTATAACCTTTAATTTATTTAATTTATAAAAATGCTAGTACTAATAGTACTAAGTACCATGTAATTGGTCCTGAATCTGTGTTAGGAATTTTCCTTGATGCTTTAAATATATTATCTCAATCTTCGAAATAATTACTCAGTAATCATTCTATCTAATGACTCAATAATAACTATTTGTCAGGCAATTCAGAATTTTACAAATGACCATAAGATGGAAAACTTCATGGCACTTAGGAACCTTCCAGATCACAGAACCAGGGAGGGAAGAGACAAGTTTTAACCCAGGCCTGTCCAACTCCAAGTCCAGAGCACTATATTATCTTGTTAAAAATTTCTTGACAATCTGTTTCTGTGTGTACATATTATTTCTCTAGTCCTAAAACCAATGGGAGAGAGAGGATGTAGAAAAGAAACCGGATGGGATGTTTTTAACCTATCAAGCATGACAGAAAGCTTATAATAAAAGACATAAGCAAACTTAATCAAAAGGAAATCGGTATGTCTACTGTAGAGAAAGAAAGGGCTGGCCATAGTCACTTCAGAACATTTATCTGTTTTATGAAGTTGTGTTTTACTTTTAAGAAGGTGAAGGAAAATGATTATTATGTAAGTTTCTGGTTTCTGGTCTGCATGATGGAGAAAACAAGGTAATTAGCAATACACTCAAGAAGATGGCAGGTTAGAGAGAAAAATAATGCAATTAAAAATAAAATTTATGGCAAGATTTAAAGAAGAATAAAAATATCAGCTATGAGACTCTGGATATTTTTCCCCTCTGTGTAATGGGTATTTAATATATCAGGTCCATGCCCACTCTCTCAATATCAGCTTTTAGCTGACACTGTACCACTCACAGGGCCATATGTCCATGTGGCCTAGTTGGAGGGTGGGCTCTAACCCAACAGGGACATAGGTGATAAACTATGCATTCCGCCTGACTCCATCCAAAATTTTGTTCAGAGGGTACAGTGGGGATTTGCAATCAGAAAAGAGATAGGACGCTGGAGGGGAAATACAGAAGGAAGTGACTGTGAGCCTTGGAAAGATGGCTAGTGTTGAGAGTGTCTGCCTCTGGCAGACATCCATTTCACCTGAAAATCCAAGTATGTCCAAAAAGAAACCATCTCATGTCACCCTGTAAACAGACTTCCTAGATATGAAAGGTAGCTTTCTATTTATTAGCTGTGTGACCTTGAGTAAGTTACAAGCCCCTCCAGACCTTAGTGTTCTTATCTGTGAATGGGACTAATGATGAGGCAATGGCATTGAGCTAACACCTAAGGATGGTAGGCACTAGACAGATGGGTGGACAGTACATGCATGGTCCATGGAGGGGAAAAAACATGTGTGAAGTCATTATATGGACAAAGTGGGACGCATCCAAGGCACTGAAGATCCAGTGTGGCTGGAGTATAGGGTACATAGAGGAATAACACCTCCTAATCTTGGAGAGGTAGACAAAGCCAAACTACATGTGGGTTGTCATAGGAATTTTGTTCCAAACCCAAGAAGAAGCCAGGAAACACCCTTCTGGGTTAAGACTCCATTGGTTCTCACAAGAAAAATGCAGTGGCCCCTGGACTAGCTCCATAGCCTTTAACCTTGCCCTTTACTCAGTTTTATAGATTATTGCAAAATTAATCTTCCCAGAGCAGTGGTCTGATTAAAACATTTCTCTGCTTAGTGGTGGTTACAGAATGTAATTCCAATCTTAGGCAGGCCCAGTTGACTCCACCAGAATTTTTCTTATTGATTTCTTAACCTCTTTTTTATCAACCTCAATGCATTATAGTACTCACTATTATGTAGGCACGTGCCATGGTTTTGTGCCCTTCTGTCTTTCTTTACACTGTTCTGTCCACTTGAAATGACTTCCCTTCTATGTATTTATAACCTAAATGATATTTTCCAAGGTCTTATGCCACTTTTCATGGAGACCACTCTGACCTCACAGATGGCAATAGTTTTGTCATTTTCTGATTTCATAGAAAGTTTTGCCTATACTTCTCTTACAATGCTTATCATATTCTTACTTGGATCAATGTTATGAATAATATCCCATATATCAAGTTATGAATAATAACCCATTCATACCTCACATAAGCCTTGTGTAGTGGGACATTAAAAATGAAGCAGAATAGAGTAGAATGCTATGAATTTAAAATATCAGAGTACATTTCCTGTAATAGGTTATGTATATTAGTTTATGAAAGTAGAGTATTTTGTACAGTGCTCCATGTTGAAAAATTTAAGAAACACTGTTAAGTAGAATTTATTTTTTTTGTTTTTATTTTTGTTTAATTTTTATTTATTTATTTTTATTTCTGTTCAGTGTGCCAGAATTCATTATTTATGTGCCAGTCTCAGTGCTCCCTGCAATATGTGCCCTCCGTAATACCCACCACCAGGCTCACCCAACCTCCCACCCACTGCCCCTCCAAAACCCTCAGATTGTTTTTCAGAGTCCACAGTCTCACATGGTTCATCTACCCCTACAATTTCCCCCAACTCCCTTCTCTCCAACTCCCCATGTCCTCCGTGTTATTACTTATGCTCCACAAATAAGCAAAATCATATGATAATTGACTCTCTGCTTGACTTATTTCACTCAGCATAATCTCTTCCAGTCCCATCCAATCCGGTTTCAAAAGTTGGGTATTCATCCTTTCTGATGGAGGCATAATACTCCATAGTGTATATGGACCACATCTTCCTATCCATTCGTCTGTTGAAGGGCATCTTGGTTCTTTCCACAGTTTGGTGACTCTGGCCATTGCTGCTATGAACATTGTTATACAAATGGCCCTTCTTTTCACTACATCTGTATCTTTAGGGTAAATACCCAGTAGTGCAATTGCAGGGTCATAGGGAAGCTCTATTTTGAATTTCTTAAGGAATCTCCACACTGTTTTCCAAAGTGGCTGCACCAACTTGCACTTCCACCAACAGTGTAAGAGGGTTCCCCTTTCTCCACATCCTCTCCAACACACGTTGTTTACTGTCTTGTTTATTTTGGCCATTCTAACTGGTGTAAAGTGGTATCTCAATGTGGTTTTGATTTGAATCTCCCTGATGGCTAGTGATGATGAACATTTTCTCATGTGTCTGTTAGCCATTCCACCCCCAAACTACTAGGACTCATTCAACAATTCAGTACTGTGGCAGGATATGAAATCAATGTACAGAAATCAGTTCCTTTCTTATACACTAATAATGAAAATACAGAAAGGGAAGTTGGAGAATCAATTCCATTTACTATAGCACCAAGAATCATAAGATACCTGGGAATAAACCTAACCAAAGAGGTAAAGGATCTGTACTCAAGGAACTACAGAACACTCATGAAAGAAATTTAAGAAGACACAAAAAGATGGAAGACCTCTCCATGCTCATGGATCAGAAGAATAAACATTGTTAAAATGTCTATACCGCCTAAAGCAATCTATACTTCCAGTGCCATTCTGATCAAAATTCCACCAGTCTTTTTCAAAGAGCTGGAGCAAACAATCCTAAAATTTGTATGGAATCAGAAGAGACCCTGAATTGCTAAGGAAATGTTGAAAAAGAAAAACAAAACCGGGAGCATCATGTTGCCTGATTTCAAGCTTTACTACAAAGCTGTGATCACCAAGATAGCATGGTACTGGCATTAAAACAGACACATAGACCAGTGGAACAGACTAGAGAGCCCAGATGTGGACCCTCAACTCTGTGGTTAAATAATCTTCGACAAAGCAGGAAAAAATATACAGTTGAAAAAAGATAGTCTCTTCAATAAATGGTGCTGGGAAAATTGGACAGCTATGTGTAGAAGAATGAAACTGAACCATTCTCTTACACCATACACAAAGATAAATACAAAATGGATAAAAGACCTTAATGTGAGGCAGGAATCCAT
>RCUC01152121.1:0-10375 GCA_003697995.1 Taxidea taxus jeffersonii
GAAATCTTCATAATAGACAATATATAAAGAGTTACCGCAAATCAAAAAGAAAAAAACCAACCCAATAAGAATAGGTAAAGATGTGAGTCCCCCACCTCCGACTTCAGGTCAGGTGCCAATCATAATCAGCAGGTCTCAGGGGTCCCCCCCCACTTCCAACCATCTGCTACAAATCAGGGCTTCCACGACCCCTCCTCCAATTGGACGAAATCTGCTAGAGCGACCTTGTGGGTTCATCATATACTAAAGGATGTGGTAAGGGGTGCAGGTGAACATCCAGATGGAAAGGTATATGGGGCAGGTCTGGGAGGGTCCTGAACACAGGAGCTTCTGTCCCGTGGAGTTGGGGTCCATCACCCTCTCCGTGGGGACCTGTGCCAGTTGCAATGTGCACACTGCCACCGCTGAGCGAATGCACGTCCCTCAGAGCGGGGCGGGGGGGAGGGGACACCCGCAGACAGGCCGGGATGCTGGGGCTTCTCCCTGTGTCCGGGGCTATAGGGTGAGTGTGTTAAGTACTCAGAAATGAAATGGGCTGTTGAACCCCTCCTGTCATTTGAGAACCCTCCTGGGAAAGGGGTGACTGTTATCAGAACTTTACGTGGAGATATCCTAAATAAATAAAACCAGCCGAGTCTGAGGGTCTTTACAATACAGAGGTGCCTCGGGACTTTCTTAAAACCAGGCAGACCCTTTCCCTGGAGGCTAGGCCCCTGTGTCCCTATGTCCCTGAGGCCTGAGGCCACAGTCCCTTGCACTTGGGGGTCCTGGGCCATGGAAGCCCCTCCACTCCCTTGCGAGCCCGTTTGCTCCGGCCTCGGTTCTGCCACCGGAGGTCCAGCCCTGCGGCTCTGTGTCCTTCCCCTTTGAGTGGCCGGGGGTGGGGGATGCTGTCCGGAGACAGCCGGCAGACATCCCCACGCTGCCCCAGCCAGGGCCTGGGGGGGGGGGGGCAAGAAAGCCGGGCGCACACATTCCCATCCCCAGAGAGCCCGCGCTGTTTGCAGGACGACCTGCAGGCCGCTGAGATGCAGGTGGCTGGCTCCTGGGCCAGACAGTGGCCGTGACCTTGTCAACCTGCTGGGCCACGTCGGAGTGGACTCCTGTCGCAGGAGAACACGGCCCCATACTCATCTGGGCCTCTGTTCCCAGAGTCTGCTGCGCGCCCGGCCAGACCTGCAGACCCCGGGAGTGGGCGTGGCTGGGAGCGGAGGGAGGCCCCGCCCCCCCGGGCTGGGTCAGGCTCTGCGGGGCGTGAGGACTGCGGGCAGGCATGGGGTGGGTGCTTCTGCGCGGGCCAGGCAACGTCCTGCCCTGCGGGAGAGCAGACTCCGGGCAGCTGCGGCAGCGGGGGAGCACAGAGAGCTCTCCTCCTGGGAGCTGTGGCCCCAAGTCCACTCAGCGTCCCATACTCCGGGGCCTCTCGGGGTTGCAAGAGCCCAACCCCGCGGTCCGAGCTGAGGCTGGCCTGGCGGGGAGCCCGCTGGAGGTGGGTTACTGATGAGCAGAAAATGGGCAAACAGCGACCTGGGCCTCCCCAGCGGCAGGATTCGTCCTGATGCCAAGGGCCCGTGCAGACCCAGCTGTGACACAGCCCCCCGCGCGGGGGGATGGGCAGACTGAAGGAGAAGCTGACTTCAGGCCTCCCTGAGCCCTTCCAGAGAGATCCTGGGGACGGATCCTCCCAAGGCCGCTGAGGAGCTGGTAGGAGCCGTGGTCATGCATTTTTAAGCGGCCATTAGTTGGGGCCACCTTCTAAATAGGTTATGTGGCCTTGGAGGCTCCGGCTGGGGGGGGGGGCAGGAAGGCACTGGGGTGGCGGGACGTGGTCAGATCTCCACCCAGGATGGCCTCGGGGCTGGATCCCCAGGTCCCCGCCAAGAATAGGACACTCTGCTTGCCTCACTCTGATACACGGTGTCCCCAAATGACTTCTCAGGCCCGGCTGGGGAGACTAGCCTGAGCGTCTCCATGAGCGGTGCTGGCGGCCAGGTGCCCTTGGGCCCCTAAGTGGGATTTGACCTTGGGCCCCAAATGAACTGATCTCACTCCCTACACACTTGTGAATCTTACTTCTGCATTTTTAAAGGAAATGACGCTACCGGTTGCTTCGTCTTGGGGCCTTCAATTTCCCCTTATTTTAACAGAATTTTAATTACAAGATGTTTCTCTGATGCGAACGAAAATGGTTTCGGCCGGTGAAGGGTTCAGGCCCCACACTGACAGGTGTGCCTTCGGCCATCTCTCGGAGCGTGTGTCACCCTGCAGCGGCTGTGCTGGAAGTCACGCCCGGGACCTGACTGTAAGCGTGAGAATCTCTCGGTTCGCCCATGACTAAGGGGTTTCGGGATGTGGGGACTCCGGGGCTAACACGGAGACAGTCTCAGGAAAACTGGATGATTGTTCACCTTAATCGAAAGGGAAGCAGGGGCACCTGGGTGGCTCAGTGGTTTAAGCCTCTGCGTTCGGCTCGGGTCATGACCCCAGGGTCCTGAGATCGAGCCCCACATCGGCTCCCTGCTCAGTAAGAAGCCTGCTTCTCCCTCTGCCTGCCGCTCCTCCTGCTCGTGCTCTCTCTTTCTCTGTCCCTGACAAATAAATAAATAAAATCTTTTAAAAAATCGAAAGGGAAGGAGAGCTGCAATGGGCAGGCATCCTGTGCTAAGGACATGCCCTAATCAGAGTAAAACGGGACCTGAGACTCAGGGCGGTGGTGGAGTTTACTAGACAAGCCTGAGGATCTTGAACTCCACGTTCCCCCGACCTGGGGGCCAAGAGGAGCAGCCTCCCTCCCCCCCATAAGGAAAGCATCCCCTCTTCCCTGGAGAGCCACAGAGACCTTCACCTGGTCAGACGTCTCACGAGGTCCCCCCATCCCACTACCCTCCACGCTTACAGAACTGTTGGGAGGAGAGTCGGGGAAGGGCCCTGGGATTTTGGAGTGACGCTTCAGAGCTTAATGGCATGTGAAGGCAGCCCCCGGCGTGCTCCTGGCTCCTGGTAGCTGCCGCGGGCCTTGCCATGGAACAGCATGTGCAATTGGAACCGGCGCTCCCGGGTGAGGTACCAGCAAAGCCACTGGGCTGCACAGTTGGGCAGGAGTGTGTCACGTGAGGGCAGCGGGGCATCTGCGATCAAGCAGGGCCAGGCTGGAGACCCGTGGACGGAGGCCCACACCCTTCCATCACCGGTGCCGCCCTGATACCTGCCCCCCAGCGCACACCTTGGCCTCGTGGTGTGCCCCGCACACCTGTCCACAGAAAGAGCCTCACGGGTCTGATTCGCAAGAGGCTCCACTTCATAGGGTGGTGCCGACCACGGGTCCCCTGCGCTGTACCCCAGCCTGATCCACATGTGTCCCCAGAGGCCCCTGGGGCGAGGAGGCCCTCCCGTGGGCAGGGCTGGAGGGGACGGATGTAGGGGGAGAGCCGCCTGCGTGGCTTGGCTTATTGGTCACGTGTCTGGAAGCAGCAACACTGGAAGACTTTGGGGCAAAGGAGCGGCAGGACAACTTGGGGACGTGCATTCCTCTAGGGGGTGGGGAGATGCGAATCAGAACCACAGCGAGACCCCAGCTCACGCCTGTCAGGACGGCTGAAATCAACCAGCCAGGAAACGACAGGCGCTGGCGAGGATGCGGAGAGAGGGGAGCCTCCTGCACTGCTGCTGGGAACGCAGGCCGGTGCGGCCGCTCTGGAACCCAGCGCGGAGGGTCCTCAAACGTGAACAGCAGAGCTGCCCTACGACCAGCGATCGCACCACTGGGAATTTACCCCAAAGACGCAGACGGAGTGACCCGAATGTTTATAGCAGCGATGTCCACAATAGCCAAACTATGGAAAGAACCTGGATGTCCATCAACAGACGAATGGATAAAGATGTTGTCCATATACACAATGGAATACTCTGCAGCCATCAAAAGAAACGAAATCTTGCCATTTGCAACAAGGTGGGTGGAACTAGAGGGTATTACGCTGAGCGAAATAAGTCAATCAGAGAAAGACAACTATCATATGATCTCCCTGATATGAGGAATTTGAGAGGCAATGTGGGGGATTGGGGAGGTAGGGAAGGAAAAAATGAAACGAGATGGGATCGGGAGGGAGACAAACCCTAAGAGACTCATAAAACAAACTGAGGGTCGCTGGAGCGGGGGGGACGGGGTGGCTGGGGGATGGACACTGGGGAGGGCATGTGCTATGGAGAGTGCTGTGAGGTGTGTAAGCCTGACAACTCACAGACCTGTACCCCTGGGGCAAATAATACATTATGTGTTAATTTTTTAAAAAGAAGAAAGAAATCAATTTTTAGAGAGAACGCTTATGAAGCAATAAGAAAAACGCCACCACCACAGAGGGAAGCTACAGAGAATCTCCCAGAGGGGACCCCAGCACTCACATGCACCTGTCACCCTCCTGTCCCCCGGAGTGATCAGGGAGGCAAGGGCTGAAGTCACGTCTGTGCTCAGTTTGGACATGGGAACGGTGTGCCCATTTGGGGAAACAGAGGCAGGATCCTGGAGGGCAGGGCCCCCAGACCTGCGCCCTGAGCTCCCACACGGGAGCACAGAGCGGTTTGGCCCAGGGCGGCAAGCATATGGCAGGACCGGGGATGGACTCCGCCACCATCACACCAAGAAACTTTATACGGCAGCAGGGACGACATGCAGCTCCCTGCGTGAGTCCCACCACGACTCCGGATCAGCCGTGGGCGGCGTGGCGGGACGACCGGTCCATGTGCTTCCGTGTGCTTCTGTGCATCCCGCGACATGATCCAGGAGGATGGACTGAGGCTGCCCCGCGCCGGGCTGACCGGGGAAACTGAGTGCTCAGGCTTTCCTCCTGGGTTGTGAGGACACTGAGCTAATGCCCAGAAGAGCCCAGGACGGCGCGGGGCCAACGACGTCACCGCTGTCACTGCCCTTCAGGGATAAACACACCCGTGGGAGGGAGGATGGAGAGACGTGGACACATGTCACATCGCAGGGCAGGGCGCATGAGCCCGCAGTGGCCTTGGGGATGGGCCCCTGGGGGTTTCAATTAGTATTTTTTTTTGAGATTTTATTTATTCATTTGAGAGAGATGCAGGGACAGAGACAGAGAGCACAAGCAAGGGCAGAGGCAGAGGGAGAGGGAGAAGCAGGTTCCCCACCAAGCCGGGAGCCCGACATGGGGCTTGATCCCAGGACCTGGAGACCATGAGCCGAAGGCAGACTCCCAGCCATCTGAGCCCCCAGCCGCCCCTCACTAGTCCCCGCATCTCTGAGACGGTTCCAGGCACCGGAGCCCATGGTTGCTCACGTGGTGCTGCATTGTTTTCACTTTTTCCTTCTGAATGTTCCTCCCAGGGCTTCTTTCCAGCACTGCCCCTGCCGCCCCACCCCGGCCTGGCCCTCTGGGCCACAGAACCAGAACCGTCCCCGGTGGGGGGATGGCCCAGGTCCAGTGTGCTGTCTGGGGACTCGGGTTTCACCGCGACATTCCCCGCCCTCCCTGTGCCGTGAACTTCCTAAGCCTGTTCTGGCAGCTTCCTTGCAGGTCGCCTTCCCTCGGTCCTCCGGTCCCCAGCTCTGTGTGTGCGTGTGCGTGTGCGAGTGTGAGAGAGAGAGATACAGAGTTGCGATGAGAACCGTCCTTCCCGGTGGCTGCCTGGCATTTTACAGATGATAACAGGCGCGCGGAGTCTGGACAGTCAGATAAGGACCGGAGTTTACACTGCCCGCAGGTCCTGCTCTGGCTTTCCCAGGCACGTTTTAAAATGACCACTCAGGGGCACCTGGGGGGCTCTGCTGGATGAGCGCCGAATCTCGGTTGCAGCCCAGGTCGTGATCTCAGGGTCGGAGGATCGAGCCCCGCGTGGGGCTCCGAGCTCAGCGGGGAGCTGCTAGAGATTCCCTCTCCCTCTGGCCCTCCCCTGCCCCAGCCGCCTGGTGGGTAAGAGGTGCTGGTCCTCTGCTGTCTGCCTCCTGCCCACTCGTGACCTGGGACCGAGGACAGCCCTCCCCTGCTCATCTAGCATCTGCGACGGGACTCTGTTTAAGGAATAAACCTGTGACTCTACTTCCTTCGTGGGGCTGGACTGAAAGCGCCCGTCCAGACGGTGGCCCATGGGTCTCACGTCCCTGACGGCTGCCGAGGTCAGGGTTTGTGCCGCTCCTTCCGCGAATCATAATTGAACAGACCATCTGCAGCCTTGTAACACACCTTGCGATTCTAAACCCTTCTCTGCTCCTTGAGACGCCCTCCATCCGCGCCCAGAACTGGCCCCTCGAGGACGTGGGAGCAGCTGTGCCTCCTACCCTGGGGACTCCCGCTCTCCCTTCCCGCCCCCCTGGGAGCGCAGGCCGGACCCCGCGGGCGCCTTGCTCCCGGTGCACCACGGCCTCTGCCCTAGGGGCCCGGGGCTTGCTTTCTCCTCTGGGGGGGTGGGCAGGTAGCCAAGCCAGGTGGCCTGATGGCACGGACCCCCCCACCCCGGCCCACACACCGCCCTCTGTGCCTCTCCTCTGCACCCCCGCCCCGGAGAGTCTGTGCCTCTGTTCCAGGGAGGCAGGGCTCGGGTCACCCTGGGGCTCCCCCTCCTGCGGCAGCTCTCCGGGACCAGCCTCCGCCGGCTCAGCTGCCGCCAGCTCTGCGGCTCCCCAGCAGTGGCCCCGGCTGGCTGCTCCTTGCTTCCTCCATCTGCCGGGCCCCCCCACCGGCCTGCCCTGCCCTGCAGGGAGCCCCTGGGTTGACTCTCTCCTGCTGGGAAGGGGCTGGAACCACAGCAGCCAGGGTGCCTCCCTCATGGCCAACTCCCTGCTTCTCTCCGAGCTGGGGGACGTGGGACAATGACCGGCTAGGCCGGGTGGCCTCAGCAGGTGCGCAGCACACAGGACCCAGGACCTGCTTGACGGTTGTCACCTGAGGTCCGTCTCCCATTCCTGGCTTCCCACAGCCCAAGACAGGGACATCCCGGCTTGGCTGTGCTCTGAGGAAAGGGTGGCCTCTACCCTTGGACGGTTTGCACGCGGGGTGGGGGTGGGGGGAGGCAGGGGTGCGGCGCCTTGGGCTCACCTGTATTCCCGCTGTGACAGGAGCCCCTTGGGATTCTCCCAGGCTGAGACCAAGCCACGATCTGTTTCCACGGTTATAACAGAGGAAGAAACGCCTGCGCCGAGTCCCTGAAAAGGGGGTTCCCGAAAGTCGAAGCAGGGGACGCAGGGTGGCTCGGGCCATGCTCTCGGGATCCGGGGATCGAGCCGCTCATCGGGCCTCGGCCGGGAGTCTGCTTGTCTCTCCCTCGTGGCTGGAGTCCTTCAGCAGGACGCTGGGTGTCTGATGGCGGTGCGTGGGGCCCGGGTCCCGGGAGGCTCTCTGGTCCCGCACGGTGGTTGAGAGCCTGGCCAGGCGAGGCGTGCTCCGGTCTCTGGGCCCCGGTGCATGCGCTCCCCGCCCCCCGTGGCGGAAGGAGAATCCCACCCCCGCGATGCCTCCCCTGGGGGCCCTTAGATCCTCAGTGGTTTCGCAAACAGGCTGGGGCAGGCGATCCCCGCCCCCACCCCAGTCTCCGTGTAAAGTCACTTAGCATGTGCTTGTCTGTAAGGAACCCCCAGAGCGGGTGCGCCTCCTGATGAAGCACGGCCCACCCCCCAGTGACCCAGATGTGCATGAGACTCTGTGGAGGAGTCTAAGGGTGCCTTCCACAGCTGCCCGTCTGCTCATGGACGGTCGTGCTGCACCCGGACCCAGCACACGAGCAGAGCTGCGTGCATGGGGGACGACGGTCTGGCCCAAGCCTGCCATTCCCAAGCACCAAGAGGTACAGGGCCCTCTGGTTTTGTCTCCTGGGAAGAGCATCCCCTCACCCCAGATCCCACACCTCTGTGTGTGTGCGTGCGTGTGTGCTGGCACACGTGTGCTCTGAGGACCAATGTTTTTATTTTTTAGTGGTTTATTTATTATTTGAGAGAGAGAGAGGGAGCATGCGAGGGCGGAGGGGCCGAGAGAATCTCCAGCAGACTCCCCGCTGAGCCTGGAGCCCGACGCGGGGCTCGATCTCACAGCCTTGAGCTCATGACCTGAGCCAACACCTAGAGTCGGAGGCTCAGCCACCGGAGCCCCCCAAGCGCCCCTCTGAGGACTAACATTTTAAAAAATGAGTCTAGACGTGAGACTTCAGGGAGAGCCCCTGAGCCTGGTCTCAGGTGGCCTGAGCGGAGCGTGGACGTGGCCCTGTCCCCGCTGCCACCGCCCCACGGGAGCAGAGCAGGAGGCACATCACAGGCGGTTGCTCCCTGAGCACAGGTGACACCAGGGTTCTTTCAGCTCGATTTATTTTCACAAGACAGACGTGAGAGCCTGGAATAGCTCTCGGTTCTAACAAGAGTTCTTTTCTTTATAAAGAAGAAAAATTGTTCCTTGATTTTCTCCACAGAATGAATTTGTTGTTACAAAAAAATAATTTTTGATATATACATGCCTACTTTGGAAAACCTTTTTGTTCTTGATGGCTTTTAAGACCCATGTTTAGGCAGAGGGCCTGGGCACGTCCCCCGGCTGATTCTCCCCTTGCCCTTGCCGGATGGCCACTGTCCTTTCCGATTTCCCCTTCCTACAGCATCTTACATGAAATGGAGAAGCTTGGGAAGCGTGACCTGCAGGAGGCCCCCCGAGGGGCCAGTCCCTGCAGGCAGGTGGCCCGGGCGACCCCCGCTTCCGGGGGGGGGCCCGGGCACACTGGAGACAACGTTTACCCTGTGGATGTTTCCTCCCTCTCGGCGACAGCAGCAATGTTAAGAGACACACGTGGCGCCTTTTTATCTAGAAAGTACCACCGTCAGGGCAGGCGCAGACATGCCCATGGACAAAGCGATCGCCACAGAGCGTGGCGGACACAGCCAGTTGTTCAGGACGCAGACTGGTGAAGTCTCAGGTAGCTTGCCCATCCCCATCCCACCCCCACAGGCTCCCATAGGCCCAAAATACCGCTATCCTCGACCACATAAAGCTTGTGAGTAGCAAAACTTGTAAAAATGAAGTGTACAAAAGGAAACACCCATATGATACATTTGCACCCTGTAGAGAATTCGTCACTCTTTGAAACTGGCCAACAGGCAGGCAGGACGGATCCGTCAGCTCAGGAAAAGAGCCCCACCATCCATCACACGCACCGAGCTGGGGGTCCGCGTGGTTTTCCAAAGAGAGAGGCTCATTCACAGTTACAGTACTTGGAGACCGTCTCTGTGGTTCCGAAGCCAGTGGCATTTCCCGGCTTCTAGGTGAGTCACATTTGATTGTCACAACGTACGAATCTCACGGGTCTGAGACAATACATACAAGCAGACCAGAGGCATTTCTGCGTGGCCTCAAGTAGCTCAGTCTAACTTAACACGGCTCAGTGCATTTCAGGGCCTTATGGTTCAACGTCTGTCCCATCACTGTTGCAACAGGAACTTAAGAAACTGAAAAGTTGATGAGAAAAGAAAACTCCAGGTGGACGTGTCATTACAGAGCTTAAACATTTTAAGCAATGCCATTGTCTCTGAAAAGAATTTTTGGCTGCTGACGGGGCTGACTGGCCATCTCCTAGGTCCCCTAAAAGTACTCTTGTCCTTTACGTCCCCGAGCAGCTCACGGGGATGCCACCAATTTCACGGAATTGGACGGCAGCAAATGCTCATGTTAAAACTGAGTTCATGTGTGTCCACCCCTTGGCCAAGTAGAACACAGCGTGCCATCCTCTACCCCCACCCCTTCCCTGCGCTGGGGTGTCCCGGCCCTGGCAGGCCAGGGTGTGGAAGCCACCCCGGGGCCCCGGGCACTCAGAGGCTCACTTTCCAGCAGGAGCTCACTCGCTGGAGAAAGGAGCGGGCACCCGGGCCACAGACACGCCGTGTCCAGAGAGGAAGCGGGCAGGCAAGCCAGGCCCACTGCTGTCACCCCAAGCCTGGTTAGACTGCGGGAGGGTTAGAAGCCACGGGACGCCACAGGACACTGAGCGCTGCATGCCAGGAGAGCATGCAGGGGTCGGCGAGAACTTGGAAGCAGGAGCTTACACACAAGGCTGGATAGCTCTGCTGAAGATGAGCGGGCTGGGAAGATTCTGTGTGGCTTGTCCTGTGTCCCAGCGGAGGAAGCAACGTGCAGCCTGACAGCCCAGAGATCGCCCCCGAACGCCCCCACTCTTGGCTCAGCTCAACCGTGACGCTAACTAAAGGCGGGGAAGGAAAGGTTCCCGCGCCTTGGGGTGCAGAGGTGGCGTCAGAGGGACAGATAAGGGGAGACTCTAGGTGGATCAGGGACCATGCGTGCGTTGTTTACAACAAAATGTAGTTTACATTGTTGTTTTATGTTGCTATTTGTGGTTCGTACATTCGGAACTCCTCTCCTCCGCT
>ML107188.1:0-15639 GCA_003697995.1 Taxidea taxus jeffersonii
GACTAACACAAACAACTGATCCAGACCCATTTGGTGCATCAGCTTGGTAACAAGGACTGAAGCCTAAGGCCGGCTCTGGTCACAAAGCACAGCGCTCACATAAGGACTAGGCCAGCAGTGCTTTCTGGTAAGGCAGAGCCACTTTCTGGTAATGGCGCCACTACACTCTGCCACACAGGCAGCATACCGTCCAAAACACACAGGTCATCCAAAAAATATGAATCCAAATTAGGAAGGCCAGAATTTCCTTTGAAAGGCCAGCAGACAGCATGGCGCCAGCATGGGATCACGCTCCAGACCAACATCACCTTCTATAAATCAGTGGCAACAGCTAAGCTCTTCTGGTTCAGGGTAAAACTCGGACCTACCACAGAGGTCAACCGTCTTGTTCAACAATGTCACCTCAATATGCAATACTAGGACAGATCCAAAGTCACTTAGGTCCTGCATGTGATTGCTTTACTGAAACAGAAGCCACATTTCTTATAGTGCAAGTCCACAGAGCAGAGAGCCACAACACCAAATTGTGCCACTGGCAGCCTTTGGGGGGTTATTGGCTGGGAGGGGACAAGAGGTAGACTTCAGGGTGGTGGTTACAAAAGAGAAAGTCACACAAACTCAATTTTTAACCAGCACAACATCAATTTCATAGGAATTGCTTGGGTTGGGTTCTTGGTAAAAATTTGGGGGGAGGTGGACAAATCTTAATCTCTTACTCTACTAATACCATTAGTCTACAAAATACCTCCCCATTCTCCTCTGCACCTCACTGGAACAGCTGATGAGTGAAAGCAAATAATAAGCCAAACCAAAAACTGTATCATCAAATCACGTGGACAAGGATGTAAACCTGTATCTCTGCTATATGATCGTTTTTCTCTTAGAGGAAACTGAAAAATAGCCATGCACTTACTGTAACAGAGGAAGAATTCCTTTCCAAGTTTCCACATCTTCACCAGAGTCTCTTCCACTAGATAAGGGCAGAGATTTAAAATCAAGCCAGGCTGATCTACTTTATTGATGAGGCATTCCCAGTAAAGCCTGCAACCTATAATATTTAATTTTATTTAAGCTACAAACTAGGAAATTAAGGACTTTCAGTTGGCTCAGTGTTGGGGAGAAAAGAAAGCACACTAATTAAGACATAATGCCTGATTGCATTTAGGAATAACAATCCTTAATCAAAAAAAGGGGGTAATTTTTAAAAAGGTGTAATTTAAAAAAATCATTCCAGAGACACCTGGGTAGCTCATTTGGTTAAGTGTCTGCCTTTGGCTCAGGTCATGATCCCAGGGGTCTAGGATCCAGTCCTACATCAGGCTCCTTGCTCGGCGGGGAGTCTGCTTCTCCCTCTGCCTGCAGCTCCCCCTGCTTGTGCTCGCTCTCTCGCTCTCTCTCTCTCTCACAAATTAATAAAATCTTAAAAAAAAAAATTCCAAAAGAGTGAAGTTCAGTAGAGAAAAGAGAAGGGGAAAATGGAAAAACAAGTTCAGTGCTTTCAAAAGTTTCAAAGTTTCAGTGCTACCAAAGCATGATATTTTGTCACATAAACCCCCAAATGATAGCAACGTTCATCTGTAAGTCCACAGTGAAAAAGTAATTGTTATCAAAGGTGATTCTGAGCTCTAAATTCCACTGGAGCTCATCGACCCCAATTTTACAGATGAAAAGAACAGAAGGCATATGTGTGGATTAGAACAAACCACGGGCGATGCTTTGTTGCTGTCTAGCAAACAGGACCCTAATGCAGCACAAAACCGGAGGACCTCTGAGACAGCCTTCCTGCTGCATGGGTCTTGCCATCTTTCCAAAAGGACATCTGGTTTGTGGAAGGCTTGAAGATGGTCCAGAGAAGAGAGCAGAAGTTCCTGGAAGCATGGAAAGAGGGGCCACAAAGGAAGATGAGAAACAAATGGGAAGTAAAGCCAAGACTCCTGCAGACAAGGAGGTCCCTGGCAATGGTCTCTCTGATGGCCCCACGGGTTTGCCTCTCCATGCATGCGAGGGACTTTTTAACCATCCTAACGGATTTTAAGTGGATACTTCAGGAGCTTCGAGTACATACACATTGTGGTGCTACTGTCACTACTCCAACCACAGAACTCTTTTCATCTGGCAAAACTGAAACTGTATCCATGAAGAAATAACTCCAGTGGGGCCTCCTCCCTCCAGGCCCAAGCAACGCCCCCCTTACTTGGGATCCAAGGAGTTAGGCCAATCTTGACACCGCACTTAAGGGCATTGTGCAGTGTCTGTCCTTCTGCTACTAGCTTATTTCATCTAGCATCATGTCCTCAAGCTAAAGGGTATTTTTTGAGAAGGCATTTAACATGTATTAGCTGAGGATGCTGACCAGCCATTTTCCATCTTTCATAAGGACAAAGGAAACAAGAGAAAATGAGTTTAAAGGACAAGGGTAGAAAAAGCTGTCGGGTGCTGGAATAGAAACTCTTAAAGAAAAGACTATGCTTTTCCTTTAGCATTTATAGAAGTGCTATAAACCGTGTGTTAACACATATTAAGTTGATGTTTCCTTATGGTAAAATCTCATAAAATTATAAAATTAATTCAATGAGCCCTAACTGAACCTCTCATTAGAATGGTGTGGGAACAACTAAAGAAATAAAACATATTGTCCTTTTCCTTGAAAAACATACAATTTACCCTAGGAAACAATGTAACTTTCTTCAAGTTCTTAGGGTACTTCACATTTTTACCATAAACCAGGGATGACAAACGGCTTTTAACTCAAGCATCACCCTTAGAAACTGTTGGAGAAAGCCTGTGATGAACTCCAAGCCCAAGACTGGGCACACAAGAAAACATTGTGATTAGTTATTGTTGTTTGTCATGGGTCAGGAAGAGACAAGCAAGGGTAAGAGTGTCACATCCTGGCCATTCCTGCCAAAACTCTTGTACTTTGATATGCATTATTGATTGCTTAACATTGATAAATATTTGTTTCTGTTTGTCTCTCCAGGTAAAATGAACTTCAGGATAGCCATCAGTACTGTATCTTCTACTTACCTAGAATCCCCACAAAGTAGCACAGTATTAAGAACTGTATAAATACACAATAATGTGACAAACAGCTAAGGAGAGGGCTCCTGGAAAGATGGCAGAGTAAGAAGCACCAGGAATCTGTGTGCCCACCTAGACAACAATTGCAGAGTATGTCTGATATAACCATTTGGGAACTCTGGAGACTAAAGAAGCCCATAACTTCCAGGGGAAGAAGACTGAATGGTACACTGTAGTTAATTTCAGGATATTTCAGCTCTTATCACAGCACCAACCATCCCCCACCCTCAGCCATGTGGCAAGCAGCTGTGCACCATGTCCCTGGAGCAGCTTGCACACAGCTTGTGGGAGTTAAGGTGGGCAAAAGGACCCTGTGTTCCGATTATGAGGTATCTGTGCTCTAATGGCTCATTGCTGCTTCTGATCACAGAGGTGCAAGGAGGTGGGCAGCCATTGTTGTGTCTCCTCCTATATATTACAAGCCCCCTTCTCTGCAGCTGAAGTGATTTCCAGGGGATTTAAAGGGCTGGTGCCCTTCCCCACACTTCCAATATTTTAAAATCTTTTTGGAAACCAGGCATTACAAACTAGGATATCCAAAAGCAATTGCATATATGGGGAAATTAGAAAATTAGAAATGTTCAGGGAAAGTCTCAGAAAAACCTCAGAAGACCTTGAGAGACAGAAAATGGCTGAGAGAATATTTGAAGAAATAATGGCTGAAAGCTTCCCAAACTTGATGGAAAACGTGCATATAAACATCCAAGAAGCTCAATGAACTCCACGTAAAAGGAACTTGAAAAAACTCATACCAAGACACATTATAATCAAACTTTGGAAAGACAAAGACAAAGATAGAATCCCAAAAGCAACAAGAGAGAAGCACTCATCACATTTAAGGGATTCTCAATAATATTATAAGCGGGTTTCTCATTAGGAACTTTAGAGGCCAAAAGACAGTGGGCCAATATATTCAAAGTGCTAAAACAGAAAACTCAACCAAGAACCTTATATCTGGCAAAACTGTCCTTCAAAAGTGAAGGAGAAATAAAGATATTCCCAGAAAAACAAAAACTGAGGGAGTTCATTACCACTAGACCTGCCCTGAAACATGCTCAAAGGAGTCCTGCAGGGTGAAATGAAAGGACACCAGACAATAAAGTCTTTTGAAGAAATGCAGATCTTCGACACCTGGGTGCCTCAGTCCGTTAAGTGTCGGTCCCTGGATTTTGGAGCAGGTCATGGTCTCAGGGTTGTGAGATCGAGCCCTGTATTGGGCTCTGTGGCAGACATGGAGGCTGCTTAAGATTCTCTCTCTCTGGGATGCCTGGATGGCTCAGTCGGTTAAGTGTCTGACTTTGGCACAGGTCATGACAATCCCAGAGTCCTGGGATTGAGTCCGGCATCATCGGGCTCCCTGCTCAGTGGGGAGCCTGCTTCTACCTCTCCCTCCGCCCCTCTACCTGCTTGTGCTCTCTCTCTCTATGACAAATAAGTAAATAAATAAATAAATAAATAAAATCTTTAAAAAAAAAAATTCTCTCTCTCTCCCTCTCCACTCCCCACTTGCTCACTCTCTTGTTCTCCCTCTCTAAAAAAAAAAAAAAAAAAAAGGAAAGAAATGAAGAACTCAAAAAAGGACAATGAAAAATATCTAATATTATTGTAACAACTTTTGTAACTCTACTTTCTCTTTTCTACATGATTTAAGAGACTAACACATTTTTTAAGATTTTGTCTAAAAGCTAGTATTATTGTAACTTTTGTTTGTAACTCCACATTTTGTGTTCTACATATTTTAAGAGACTAATGGTCTTTTCTTTTTTAAGATTTTATTTATTTATTTAATAGAGAGAGGGACAGCGGGAGAGGGAATACAAGCAAGGGGAGTGGAAGAGGGAGAAGCTTGCTCCCCACTGAGCAGGGAGCCTTATGTGGGGCTCGATTCCAGGACCCTGGGATCATGACCTGAGCTGAAGGCAGATGCTTAACCATCTGAGCCACCCAGGTACCCCAAGAGACTTAAGACCATTGGTCTTAAGGGAATTTTTGGTTTATGTTTTAGGGCACACCATGTAAAAGAGGTAACTGTATAATAATAAGACAATAATCTGTAATATTGACAACTGAAAGGGATAGCAATAGAACTGTAAAGGAGCAGCATTTTTGTATGTCATTCAAGTGAAGCTGGTATAAATTCAAATTATAGTATTACAACTTTAGGCTGTTAAATGTAAGCCCCATAACCACAAAGAAAATAGCTAGAACATACACAAAACTAAATGAGAAAGAAATTTAAAGATTTTGTTACAAAAAAACACAGTTAAACACAAAAGGAGACAGCAATGCAGGAAATGAGGGACAAAAAAGCTCTAAGCATAGAGAAAATAGATATTAAAATGACAAAAGTTAGTCCCTCCTTGTCAAGAATTACTGTAAATGTAAGTAGGGTAAACTCTCCAATCAAAAGGCAGAGATCGTCAGACTAGATAAAAATACATGATCTAACTATACACCATCTGAAAGTGAAAAAAGGGAAAAAGATATCTCATGCAAATAAGTGACCAAAAGAGAGCAGAGGTAGCTATATTAATACCAGACAAAATAGGCTTTATATCTAAAAATTTTATGAGACAAAGAACATTATGTATTAATAAAAGTTTCAATACAGCAAGAATTTACAACAATTATAAATATTTAGACACCTAATGATACACTAAGAGGGATTTATTCCAGGAACACAAGAACACTTTAACATATTAAAATTGATCAATGTAAAACATAACATTAACAGAATGAAGGGAAAACCCACATAGTCATTTCAATTGATGCATATAAAGTTTTTGAGGAACACTCATGCACCATTGGTGGGAATGTAAATTGGTACAGCCACTGTGGAAAACAACATGGAGGTTCCTCAAAAAATTTTTAGAATAGAAATACCATATTTACCCAAAGAAAATGAAAATACTAATTTAAAAAGATATATGCACCCCTATGTTTATTGCAGCATTATTTACAATAGCCAAGCTATGGAAGCAATCCAAGTGTCCATCAATAGGTGAATGGTTAAGGAAAATGTGAGATATTAGAAAGATAGATAGATAGATAGATAGACAGATAATGGAATATTAGAACCATTAAAAAGGTGAGATTAGGGGCACCTGGGTGGCTCAGTGTATTAAGCCTCTATATTCAGCTTCGGTCATGATCTTAGGGTCCTGGGATCAAGCCCCGAATCAAGCTCTCTGCTTGGCGGGGAGCCTGCTTTCCCCTCCCCCTCTGCCTTTCTCTCTGCCTACTTGTGATCTCTCTTTCTGTCAAATAAATAAATAAAATCTTAAAAAAATTTTTTAAATAAAAAAAATTAAAAAGTGAGATTAAGACAACATGGATGGACCTAAAGGGTATTATGGAAGTGAAATAGGTCAGACTAAGTAAGAAATATACCATATGATTCCACTCATAAGTGGAATCTAAAAAAAAAAAAAAAAGAATAAACAAACAAAACACAGAATCAGACTATGCATACAGAGAAGAAACTGATGGTTGCTAGAGGGGAGGGAGGTGGAAGGTTGGGCAAATGGATGAAGGGGAAAGGAAGATACAGGTGTTCAGTTATGGAATGAATAAGTCACAGGAATAAAAGTCACAGCATAAAGAATACAGTCAGTGATTGGTAATAGTGATGTAATGGGATGGATGGCAGCTACACATATGGTAAATATAACATAATGTATAACCACGTTAAATCACTAAGTTGTACATGTGAAACAAATGTAACATCATATGTCAACTACACTCAAATTTTAAAAATAAATAAATAAGGGCACATAGGTGGCTCAGTCATCTTCCTTTTGCTCAGGTCATGATCCAAGGATCCTGGGATTAAGACCCAACATCCAGCTCCCTTGGCTCAGTGTCCGTTTCTCCTTCCCTCTGTGTCACTCCCACTGTTTGTGCTCTCTCGCTCTTTTTCTCTGTCAAATAAATAAATAAAATCTTTAAAAATAAGTACATAAAAATAAATAACTTTAAATTTTTTAAAAGCTTTTGACAAAATTCAACACTTTTTCATGATAAAAACACTCAACAAACAAGGAATAGAAAGAAACTACCTCAATATAATAATAGCCATGTGTGAAAAACCCACAGCAAACAGTATTCTCATTGGTGAAAGACTGAAAGATTTTCTTCTAAGATCAGGAAAAAGACAAGTATGCCCACTTTCACCACTTTTATTTAACATAGTCCTGGAAGTTCCAGACACACCAAGTAGGCAAGAAAAATAAGTAGAATGTGTCCAGATTGGAAAGGAAGAAGTAAAATTATCTCTGTTTGCAGATAATATGATCTTATATGTAGAAAACCCTGTTTGGAACACTGAAAAAAAATAAAATAAAATTTTTTTGAAAAAGTACCCACCCCCCCCCAAAAAACCCTGAAGATTACACACACACACAGCCTGAGCTAATAAATGAATTCAGCAATGTAGAAGGATACAAAGTCAACACACAAAACCCAGTTGCATTTCTATACACTAACATGAACAATCCCGAAAAGGAAATTACAAAAATAATTCTGTTTACAATAACATTGAAAAGAATAGAATAACCAAAGAGGTGAAACATTTATACACTGAACACTATAAGATACTGCATAAAGAAATTAGAGAAGACATAATAGATGAAAACATATTCCATGTTCATGGATTGGAAGACTCAATATTGTTAAGATGTCAATACTATCAAACACAATCTACAGACTCAATTCAATCCTTATCAAAATTTCATGATTTTTTTACTAGAATCCTATCCTAAAATTCATACGGAATCTCAAGGGACCCTGAATAACCATAATAACCTTGAAAAAGAAAAACAAAGCTGGAGGATTCAAACTTGGTTTCAAAATTTAACAAAGCTGTAGTAGTCAAAATAGGGTGATATTAGCATTAAGAAAGACATATAGACAATGAAATAGAATAGAGTCCAGAAAGAAACCCTCACATATATGGTCAAGTGGTTTTTGACGAGGGTAACAAGATCATTCCATGGGGAAAGGGAATTCTTTTCAACAAATGGTGCTGGGAAAACTGGATATCCATATGTAAGAGTATGAAGTTGGATTCTTAACACCATATACAAAAATTAACTCGAAATAATCAAAGACCTATATACAAGATCTAAAATAAACTCTTAAAAGAAAGCACAGGACAAAACTTAATGACTTTGGATTAGGCAATGATTTCTTAAGTGTGACACCAAAAGACAGGAAACAAAAGAAAAAATTGACAAGTTGGATTTCATGAAAATTTTAAAGTGTTGTGCATCAAAAAACTATCAATAGAGTAAAAAGGCAACCCACAGGATGAAGAAAAAATATTTGCAAAGGATAAGGGATTTGCAATGATAATGGGTTAATATTTAGAATATTTAATTAACTCTTAACAACCACAACAAAACCCAATTCAAAAATGGATAAAAGGGGTGCCTGGGTGGCTCAGTTGGTTAAGTGACTGCCTTCGGCTCAGGTCATGATCTCAGGGTCCTGGGATCGAGCCCGGCATCGGGTTCTCTGCTCAGCAGAGAGCCTGCTCCCCCCCCCACCCCGCCTGTCTCTCTGACTACTTGTGATCTCTCTCTATCAAATAAATAAATAAAATTTTAAAAAATGGATAAAAGACTTAAATACACATTTATCCAAAGAATATATGCAGATAGCCAATAAACACATGAAAAAATGCTCAAAATCGCTCATCATGAAGAAATGTAAATCTAAACTTCAGTGAGATACCTCCTTACACCCATTAGAAGGGCTATATCATCACAACAGAAAATAGCAGGCACTGGCCAGGATGTGGAGAATTTGGAACCCTTGTGCACTGTTGGTGAGACTGTAAAATGATACAGTCACTGTGGAAAACAGTATGGCAGTTCCTCAAAATACTAAAAATAAAATTACCATGTGACCCAGCAATTCCACTTCTGGTTATATACACACAAGAACTGAAATCTGGGTCTCAAAGAGCTTTGTACACCCATGTCCACAGTAGTGAGAATGTGGAAGCAACTCAACTGTCCAGTGTTCACACATTGAAATATTATTCAGCCTCAAGAAGGAAGGAAATTTTGACATGTGCTACAACATGGACAAAACTTGAAGCCATTGTGCTAAGTGAAATAAGCCAGTTGCAAAATGACAAGTACTATAATGATTCCACTTATATCAGATACTTAGAGTGTGAGAATCATAGAAACAGGAAGTAGAATGGTGGTTGCCATGGACCAGGAAGAGGGAAGAATGGGGAGATATTGCTTAATGAATATAGAGTTTCTGATTCACAACATGAAAAGAATTATGGAGATGGATAGTGGTCACATTGTACAACATTATGAATGTATTTAATACCACTGCACACTTAAAAAATCATTATGATGGTACATTTTATGGTATGTGTACTTTACCACAATGGAAAAATTGGGAAAAAAGGAAACAGATACCAAGGCAATCACTTCATCCTCTATGCATCCATTTACCTGTTCGGTGGATCCTATCCTCCGCTCCATCTTTATGGTCCTTGCTAAATCAATATTCCTTCTCTTTCCTTTATTTTCATCCTTTCCTTCTTCAGCAACTCTTTCTCCACAGCACATGAACATGCGTGCTCCCACCTTCCCTATTTTTTTCTCTTGTCCTTCACAGTGAAACAGAAAAAGAGTGGTCTAAACTGAGCACCTACAAGTCCTCATCTTCCACCCCTCTTCTGAGCTCCTCAATCTGGGTCTTTCCCTTGTGGAGACTCCTGAAATTATTCTTTTGCGCTCATCACCAGCTATTCATTAGTGGCCAAATTCAATGCACTCTTTTCAGCTCTTATAAAGCTCACCCTCTCTAGAATATCAGACACCCTTAACCTCTCCATTCTGCTTAGAATTATTTCACCCCCTTATTTTTTCACCCCTTGGTTATTTCTCTTCTTTCTCTGACTATTCCTTCTGACTACAGTTTAAATGGCCATGTCTCAAGTAGGAAGGAAGATGGAGGAAGAGTAGGGGACCTGCATTTCATCTGGTCCCTTGAATTCAAGTAGATATCTATCAAATCATTCTGAACACCTGTGAATTCAACCTGAGATCTAAGAAAGAATTGCTACAAGTCTACAAATAGGAAAATGACCAGTTTTTGCTAGTGGTGCAAAAATCCTTCAGGGAACAAAAACCACATAGAGCAACTGGAAACAGCTTACACTGAGCCCTGTCCCCTGTGCTACTCTGCCCAAAGACACCTGAGAATCAGTGCAACAGGCCCCTCCCCCAGAAGACCAGCAGGAACATCAAGGGAATACTAAGTTCATGGATCACATAGAACTGGAAAACTCCTGAGCAAGGGGAAAATAGTATATAGAATGTGATGCCTTTTCTCATAAGTCTTTAGTCTTTCAGTCCAAATTTTCTTTTCCTTTTTTCTTTCTTTCCCCTTCCAACTAGTTTTTCAACTCTTTGTTTTTAAGCCTTTTTTTAAATTTTTCATTTTTATGTTTATATTTTATAGATATATCCTTCATTTTTGGCTCCCTTTCACTGTATTCAATTTTATTTTTGTATATAAGCATATACATATTTTTTTCTTTCTTTACAATTTTGGGATTTAGCATCTTCTAACGAGCAGACCAAAATACACCCAGGACCAAGAGGATCACCCTGTTTTGTCCACCTATGAGATTATATTCTCTCTATTTTCCCTTTTTTTTCCTTTTCTTTTTTGGTTTCTGTCCTCTTCAGATTAGTCTAGTGTGTATTTGTCTGGGGTCCGTGGTTGATACTTTTTATTTTGTTCTCTTGTTCATCTATTCTTCTCTGGACAAAATGACTACTAGAATCCAATTGTATATTAAAAGGACTATCCCACAACCAAGTGCAATCTATTCCTGGATTATAAATGTGTTTCACATCCACAAATCAATCAATGTGATACATCACATTAATAAAAAGAAAGGACGAGAACCATATGATCCTCTCAATAGATGCAGAAAAAGCATTTAACAAAATACAGCATTCTTGGGGCACCTGGGTGGCTCAGTGGGTTAAAGCCTCTGCCTTCATCTCAGGTCATGATCCCAGGGCCCTGGGATCAAGCCCCGCATCGGGCTCTCTGCTCGGCAGGGAGCCTGCCTCTCCCTTTCTCTGTGCCTGCCTCTCTGCCTACTTGTGATTTCTGTCTGTCAAATAAATAAATTTAAAAAATATAGCATTCTTTCTTGATTAAAACTCTCTACAGTACAGGGATAGAGGAAACATACCTCGATATCATAAAAGCCTTCTATGAAAAGCCCACAGCGGATATCCACCTCAACAGGGAAAAACTGAGAGCTTTCCCCCTAAATTCAGGAACACAACAAGGATGCCCAGTCTCTCTACTGTTATTCAACATAATATTAGAAGTCTTAGCCTCAGCAATCAGAAAACAAAAACAAATAAAAAGCACTGAAACTGGCAAAGAAGAAGTCAAATTCTCACTTCTTGCAGATGACATGATACTCAATGTGGAAAACCCAAAAGACTCCACCCCAAAATTGCTAGAACTCATACAGATATTCAGCAATGTGGCAGGATATAAAATCAATGCACAGAAATCAGTTGCATTTCTATACACTAACAATGAGACAGAACAAAGAGAAGTTAAGGAATTGATCCCATTTATAATAGCACCCAAAACCATAAGATAACTAGGAATAAACCTAACCAAAGAGGTAAAGGATCTGTACTCTAAAAACTACAGAACACTTATGAGAGAAATTGAGGAAGACACAAAGAAATGGAAAAATATTCCAAGCTCATGGATTGGAAAAATAAATATTGTTAAAATATCTATGCCACCCAGAGCAATCTACATATTCAATACAATCCCTTTCAAAATACCACTGACATTTCTCAAAGAGCTGGAACAAATAATCCTACAATTTGTATCGAACGAGAAAAGACCCTGAATAGCCAGAAGAATGTTGAAAAAGAAAATCAAGGCGGGTGGCATCACAATTTTGGACTTCAAGCTGTAATTATCAAGACATTGCAAACCTGTAATCATCAAGACAGTATGGTACTGGCACAAAAGCAGACATATAGATCAATGGAACAGAATAGAGAACAGAATCTTCAACCAAGGCGGAAAGAATATCCAATGGAAAAAACATGGTCTCTTCAACAAATGGTGTTGGGAAAATTGGACAGCCACATACAGAAGAATGAAATGGGACAATTTTCTTATGCCATACACAAAGATAAAGTAAGAAAGGATGAAAGACCTAAATGTGAGACAGGAATCCATCAAAATCCTAGAGGAGAACACAAGTAGCAACTTCTTTGACCTCAGCCACAGCAACTTCTTGCTAGGCAAGGGAAACAAAAGCAAAATGCACTACTGGGACTTCTTCAAGACAAAAAGCTTCTGCACAGCAAAGGAAACAGTCAACAAAGCTAAAAGGCAACCTACAGAATGAGAGAAGATATTTGCAAATGACATATCCAATAAAGGGTTAATATCCAGGATCTATAAAGAATTTGTCAAACTCAACCCCCCAGAAACAAATAATCCAGTCAAGAAATGGGCAGAAGACATGAATAAAAGACAAACTCCCTTGCTTGAAATTCTCACCTACAGTATAAAACCTAAACACCTCGGGGCGCCTGGGTGGCTCAGTGGGTTAGAGCCGCTGCCTTCGGCTCGGGTCATGATCCCAGGATCATGGGATCGAGCCCCGCATCGGGCTCTCTGCTCTGCGGGCAGCCTGCTTCCCCTCTCTCTCTCTGCCTCTCTGCCTACTTGTGATCTCTGTTTGTCGGATAAATAAATAAAATCTTTAAAAAAAATAAAATAAAACCTAAACACCTCAGAAAGGCACATAATTTCATGTGCCTTCATGATTTGGTCTTCATATCCAGCCTCATCTCCTACCTCTATCTGTTCTTACTGTAATCTCCAGCAATAGTAAAGTCCCTGGTATTCCCAGAACACAATATTTTCATCTGTTTCCATGCTCTGTAACTTGTGCCTACTTTCCCTCTTCCTGGACCCTGTTCCCTCCCTTGTCTACTAGAATGCAGCCACTATCTTTTGAACTCAATGCCAATATGAAGTCTCCTGTATTAGGTAGGACTTTTTAAGGTGCAAGCAGTAGAAATATATCTCGACTAGCTTGAACCCTAGGGGAATCTACTGCATTATGTAGCTAGGAAGGGTTTGAGGAAAAATCACAGATGTGGCTCAACATTCCCTGAAACCCATGCCCCCATCTATCCTCTCAGCCCAGAAGGTTATTCACTTCGTGCTTCTATTTTACTCTAAATTTTGATTCAGTTAAGCTGCTTAAAGATTATTTTTAAAGACAACATCTCTAGTAATCTAGACATAGAAATGAAACATAAAAGAGGTTTTTTTTCCCTAGTTGGCTGTCCTCTCATGTCTATCAATAACTAGTATCATTTTATAGACTTTTCCACTGGCATAGAAATGAGATGCAACTGAAAAAGTTTAAACTGATCAAAAAATAACTGATTAGATTAATGGAATAATTAAATAAAGACTTATATGCTCTCAGACTCTAAGAAAAAAGGAAGTAGTCAAAAAATGAGAATAAGTTGTTCTAAATTCTCTCTGATCTAGTTTTAAATGCTTCAAAGATGCTGTCCTAGCAATAAAAAAAAATAAAATTTATAAAGGAAAGAGACAAATAACCTCTGCAAAATCAATCAGTTGACCCACACAGGGTAATAAGAAGCCAAGTCCAGTTGTAAAACATCTGTGTAGGAAAAATAAAAAAGCATCTTCTCTTGTTCATTTTCAAAGTTACTATAGAAAGAGATCTTCCCAAGAATCTCCCACTTCTTCTACATCAGAGATCTGCAAACTAGAGCCCATGGCCAAATTCAGCCCAATGCCTGTTTTTTGTAAATAAAGTTTTATTAGAATGCAACCCCACCCATTTGTTTATGTATGATCTATGGCTACTTTTGCACTACAACTGCAGTTTCTGAAACAGAAACTTTATGATTCACAAAGCTAAAAATATTTACTATCCAGCTGTTTACAGAAACAGCTTGCTGACCCCTGTCCACACACAAAGAGAAGAAAGTTTTTCTTTGTTTACTAGTGACCACAAAGAGAGGCTTTTGATCTATGATTCGAGATTTCTGCAACAATACAAGATTGCACCAATTTTTTTCAAATCAAGTCATGAGTTTCCATGGAGTCTCTTACTGAGGTACCAAACTCTCTTTTTCTCTTTTTCATTTTCATAATTTGGAGCAGGGTGTGAGCAATGTAGTGTGTAGTGACACGTGACCAATATGTGCATTAGATCAGAAATGCTGACCTAGAACACCAAGTGATGAGATGACAGGGGCTGAAGACAATGAGTAAGTCCACTTGTCTTCACAGTGGACGTCCATCTAGGAGGCACTGATAAATGTGCTGCAACAGTAACATGCTAATCAGCCATTGGCAGATTGTTTTCCATCCTTAAGTGTCCCCTATTGGTACTTCACCAGGATTAAAGGAGTATTGGTTAATGCTCAATGCCATTAGCCATCAGGAAATGCAAATCAAAACCACAATGAGATCACTTCACACCCCAATCAGGCTAGAATAAAAAAGACAGATAATAATAAGTGTGGGGAATGTCGTGGAGAAATTGGAAGCCTCATACACTGCTGTTGGAACGGTAACATGGTGTAGACACTTCGCAAAACAGCCTGGCAGTTTCTCAAAAGGTTAAACATAGAGTTCTGAATGACCCAGCCATTTCCTCCTAGGTATATGCCCAAGAGAAATGAAAACTTATGTCCACATGAAAACCTGTACATGAATATTAATAGTGGTACCCACAAAAGTCAAAAAATGGAAAGAATCCAAATGCCCATTAACTGGACAAACAGCGGATAAATAAAATTTTGTTTATCTATGCCATGGGATATTCTTCCATGAAAAAAAGGAAGGAAGTGGTGAGACATGTTAGAACATGAATGCAGTCTGAAGCATTACATTAAGCCTAAGAAGTGAGAAAGACTCTCTCCTGGACCAAACTTTAGTCAGTCTCTTCTAAGACCTTTTCTCCACTGGTCCCCATCTTTGGGCCTTGTCCTTGGGCCTACAGAGCCCAGTTTTAGAAAGAATCCCCAGCCTCAATATCTGATCAAATTCCTCAGGACCACCCTTGCCCAGGGATATCTAGTCACTCTCGTCTACCTTCAGCAAGAACCCAGATAGTTCAGTTTAGTAACAAAGTCCTCTACTCATGATGTCTCCTCTTAGTAATTTTCCATCCACAAATGCTCACCCTTGCAACCTGCTGCTTAGCTATGAAACTCACTGTCCATGCTGTATTCAGAAGAGCCCTGTTTTATACTGAGGTCTCTTTTCCCCTATTGCAATAGTTCCTGAATAAAAACTGTTATTAACACTTTAACCACTGTCCAACTCTGGTTTCCTTTCTTTCTTCCTTCCTTCCTTCCTTCCTTCCTTCCTTTCTTTCTTTCTTTCTTTCCTTCTTTCTTTCTCTCTTTTCCTTCCTTCCTTCCTTTCTTTCTTTCTTTCTTTCTTTCTTTCTTTCTTTCTTTCTTTCTT
>ML107188.1:15649-37020 GCA_003697995.1 Taxidea taxus jeffersonii
CTTTCTTTCTTTCTTTCTTTCTTTCTTTCTTTCTTTCTTTCTTTCTTTCTTTCTTTCTTTCTTTCAGCTCTGGTTTTCTTTAAAGAGAAGCCAGTCACAAAATGTCACATATTATTGTATGATTTATATGAAATGTCCATAATAAGTGTATCTATAGAGACAGAAGGTAGACTACTTATTGCCTAAGGATAGCAGACTTGGGGGTAACCAGAGTCTGCAAATGGGTACAGAGTTTCTTTTTGTAGTGATGAAAATTTTCTAAAATTGATAGCGGTGGGGACGCCTGGGTGGCTCAGTTGGTTGAGCGGCTGCCTTCGGCTCAGATCATGATCCCAGCGTCCTGGGATCGAGTCCCACATCGGGCTCCTTGCTCGGCGGGGAGCCTGCTTCTCCCTCTGCCTCTGCCTGCCTCTCTGTCTGCCTGTGCTCGCTCGCTCGCTCTCTCTAACAAATAAATAAATAAAATCTTAAAAAAAAATTGATAGCGGTGAATGTTGCATACTCTGAATATATTAAAAATCACTGACTCGTACACAGTGGGTGAATTACATGGTAAGTGAATAATATCATAACAAAGCTGTTAAAAAAAAAAAAAGCACCGGTTATATTGTTTGAATGATGGAAAAGGAGAGAAATCCAAATACTTTATGAGCAAGATTTTTAGGACTTTTAAAAACTAGAATAGTACAACATATAACACGGCATATTACGTTTCCAAAAAGCACTAAGTAATGCCAATAGTATTTTTGTGGACTGTAACAGTTTATAAAACATTTTCAGATCTTCACCTGATTGTGACAGTAGAAATTACAAACTTTTGCTTTTGAGCATGTGTGATGGACCAGGCAACGCATGGAATGCTTTGCATGCATTACCTTTGCAACAGTCCTGCACCACACGTGAGTAATGGCTCTTCCTACTTTACAAATGAGGGAACAGGCGAGAAAGGTAAGTGGCTTGCCCATAACTAATAAGTTGTAGAACGCAAGCTTAAAGACTACTTCCCGTCTCTAAATCTTATGCTATACTCTCTGAATCAATATTTTTTAGAGGTAGAGAGGGGAAAATGGGTTGATACCAAAATTCAAGAAAAGTAATCCCCATCTATTTACTGAAAGTAAAAATGAGATCACACTTAATATAAGGTCTGGCATAAAATAAGCATTCAGTATCAGTCATCAGTTATTATTCTCCAAATTTTATGACTCTTTTTTTTAAAGATTTTATTTATTTATTTAACAGCCAGAGATCACAAGCAGGCAGAGAGACAGGCAGAGAGAGAGGAGGAAACAGGTTCCCCGCCGAGCAGAGAGCCCGATGCAGGGCTTGATCCCAGGACCCTGGGATCACGACCCAAGCTGAAGGCAGAGGCTTTAACCCACTGAGCCACCCAGGCGCCCCAAATTTTATGACTTTTTTGCCTGATTCAGCCTTTCTGAATCTCTGGCAGATTTTGGAGCTAGTGATTATCCTCCTTCCTAAAACTTTACCTTCCCTGGGTTTCTGTAACACTGTGTTTTCTTGATTGCTTCCTTACCCCTCTGATAGTTTCTCAATTTCTTAAATATGACACCAAATGCATGATCCATAAAGAAAGAAAAAGATGAATTGGACTTGTTCAAAAGGTATCATTGAAAAAATGAAAAGACTGTGGAAAGAAGTATGCAAATCCTGTATCTCATAAAGGACATACAACCAATACATGATTTGAAAGGACACTTCATCGAAGAAGACATGAATAGCTAATATATAAATGAAAAGACATTTAACATCATTTTTCATTAGGAAAATGCAAATTAAATCTACAATGAAGTGTCATCACTCACCAGAATGGCTATAAAGAAGACAGTAACAGGGCAGCTGGCTAGCTCAGTCAGTAGAGCATGGGACTCTTGATCTTGGGGTTGTAAATTCAAGCCCCATGTTGGGTGGAGAGATTGCTTAAAAATAAAATCTTAATGGGGTGCCTAGGTGGCTCAATTAGTTAAGTGTCATGATCCCCGGGTCCTGGGATCAAGTCCCATTATCAGGCTCCCTGCTCAGTGGGGAGTCTGTTTCTCTCTCTGCCCCTCCCCACCACTCTTGTGCTAGTGCTCTCATGCATGCACACTTGTGCAAAAATAAACAAAGTCTTTGGAAAAAAACCAAAATCTTAAAAAAAATTTTTTTAAAGAAGACAATAACAATTGTCAGCAAGGATTGCTATCAGCAGAATGGAGAATGCTGATGGGAGTACAAAATGGTACTGCAGCTTTGGAAAACAGTTTGGCAGTTTCTTACAAAGTTAAGCATAAACTTACCATATCACCCAGCAATTCCACTCCTGGGTTTCTACCCTAGAGAAACCAAACCATATATCTCAACAAAAACTTTTACACAAATGATCATAGCAGCTTATTCAGAATAGCCCCAAACTGGCAACAATCCAAATGTCTATCAGCCAGTGAATGGACGAACTCAATGTGGTGTGCAATGGAATACTATGCAGCAGTGTAAAGGAGCAAACTACTGATATGGATACACTAATATATGCAACCTCATGAATGAGACTCAGAAACATTATGCTGAATGGAAGAAGCCAGACACAACAGACCACACACTTCACTTATAGATTTCATTTATATAAAGTGTCTAGAAAAGGCAGGGAGCCTGCTTCCCTCCCCCACCCTGCCTGCCTCTCTGCCTACTTGTGATCGCTGTCAAATAAATAAATAAATAAATAAATAAATAAAATCTAAAAAAAAGAAAGAAAGAAAAGAAAATCCTCTTAAAAGCAGCCAGAGACATAAATTCAAAAAGAGACAAAACTAAACTGTATTGATAAGAGATGCCTACATAGAGAATATAACTTTGGAAAAAGCAAGGAATTACTGTTTAAAAAATTAAGATTATCTGTTATCTGTAGATGGGAATGATGGGGGATGCTCCAGCAAAATTGAATTTCTTCATCTGAATGGTGGTTGTCTTATTATTCATGCAGTTTTATATACATGCCGTGTGGACTTCTCCATATATATTTTATATTGCATAGTAAAAGGGGAAAAATTAAGTCGTGCCTTTGTAAATATGTTTTGTAACTATTGCTGTTGGTTTTTTTCCTTAGAGACCGTTGGATGACAAAGAATACTTTCTGAGGAAATGTTTTTCATGTTGGTGGTTTCATTAACATCAGCACAGTGTTATTTTGACCTGTAGAAGCTTTTTTGCCCCAGAACTTCGAAATATCCACTTCTTGTAGAGCATACCAATGAAGGAAACTGACCAAAGACAGTATTTTCAAACTTAAGAGAACAGTTGGTGAAAGCAGCGACCACCAAATAGTCGCAGAAGCAACAGAAACCTATACTACAGATAGAGGATAATATTGTGTGGTGAGTGGGTGGGCAATTTTTATCTCTCTTGGCACTGAAGTCTGTTCGTTTCAGTGTCTGCCTGAGAGCTATTTATTTTTAAAAAACAAAACAGATTTTAATGCATAATACATTTTTGTTGTTGTTATTTGAGCCTGCATAATTAGTCTCTTACTCTTCTTTCTCAAACCAGCAGAAAACTGTTTTTTTTGTGTGTAATAAAACCTCAGGTTCCACATGTAAGCATCCCATGTGAGCCTGTGCTTCAGTGGGTCCCAGCATTGTTAGGGGCTTTTTATCTTATTTCTGAATCTGGTCTTGCTCCAATCTAGCCCCAGTCCTGAGGGCTGCCCATTCTAAACTTGTCCAGTTCGTTTGGACATGAAGTTTCAGCAATGAAGCTTCCAATGCTCCATCTTGGTAGTGGCGGGCAGACAGCGGGTAGAAAATTATAGTGTCTCGAGAGCTCGTTCACAGAATTATTGGACTCCTGGATTCCTCTTAGAAACTAAATACATTTGGAAATGTAAAGGAATAAATAAGCCACGGGTTTTCTCCTAGCCATGTGTGAAATTCCACTACAGTTTTATGGAACAAACTATTACTACTTATTCAGTCTCACTTGTTCCTGAACTTGGAGTACTATTCCCACCAAGAATATTCCCGAATATCCCCACCACTTTGTTAATTTTGACCGGCCTCTATTATGTGTAGAAAGATCTACTAAACGTCCTAAGACCTCCTCTTTGGTGCTGTGGAAAGATGTCTTGTAAACACAAGTTGGGTTTGTTTTTTTTTTTTAAGTTGCATTTGTTTTTATTTTTATTTTTTAAGATTTTATTCATTTATCTGACAGAGAGAGACAGTGAGAGAGGGAATACAAGCAGGGGGAGTGGGAGAGAAAGAAGCAGGCTTCCCACCAAGCAGGGAGCCCAGAACCCTGGGATCATGACCTGAGCTGAAGGAGACACTTAACAAATGAACCACCCAGGCATCCCCAAAAGTTGGCTTTAGAAACAAGAACACATACTGAGAATGTGAGTGAGAAACACCACGTTGTTTGTATTGTATCATATTATTCCAGTGTTTCCCAAATGCAAGTTCTGCTCTGGTTAGGGATCAGATTTGTACCAGTCCACATCAAAAATGCCACCCTCAGCACAAAACATTTTTACCCTACAATTATGGCCTTCTCAATTTATGTTAAAAGGTTTTCCCCCCTTTATGAAAATGAGCTAGACAAGAGATTATAGTGTTAAAATAATCTTATTTAGTTCCCTTAAATATTTTTTGAAGTATTACTGGTCTGTGAAATCAAAAAGTGTGGGAACTAGAAGATCCCTTCTTACTCCTATGGCTTTTTTACTGAATCACTGAAGAGTACAATCATCCAGCACAGCTGTCATCCTCTTTAACCAACACTATCATATTTGACATATTCAACCATCCTCTTCTTCCTGAAATCCCTTCAAGGAACAGACTTCAATGATACAAACAAACAAACCAAGGAGCAATTCTTCTCTGATTGTTCTTTTACTTTTCTTGTTTGTACATCTATTTCAGCAAGTAAAAAGTTGTAAGTTGGGCATACCTAAAGACACTCATACCTCTCTCTGTCTCTGTCTTTGTCATTCATTCCCCTGGCTCTTTCTCTCCCTCACTCACTGATCATGCAATCTAGCCTCTTTACACATTTTTAAGAGCACAATGTCTGCTTCTCTTTTTATTTCTACTCATTCCTTCTGGGAACTGTTGTCTTCAGGCTTCAATTAACACCTCTGCGCTGATGACTTTCAACACTGTAGATCTCAGAGCTTTAAACCACCAGAGTTCCATCAGACTATAAACCATCTGCACTGGGAGGGCACACCATCAACTCGAACTTTCCATCTTCCACAACAAACTCATTTTGCCTCCATCAAACTTGCTTACCCTCGCAAAGTTCCAGTTTCCATCAAGCTCTTTACTGGCAACCAAAAGCTCATGATTCTTATATCCCTTCCTTCTCTTTCATCTTCTAAATCCAATCATTTGTGATCCATTTTTCAAAATTTCAACACAAACTTTGGAATAAAAAAGACCTAGGTATGATTGCAGGCTTTGGTATTTAATAGCCAGGAGACTTCTGGATAACTCCTTACTGTTACAGACTGAATGTTTGTCTCCTCCACAATCCCTCTTTTGAAGCCTGACCCCTAAGGTGATGACATTTGGAGATGGGGCCTCTGGGAGGTAATTATGGTTAGATGAACACATCAGAGCACAGCTGAAACAACCACCTAGCTGAGTTCCCTGTTTCAAGTCTTCCCCCATTCCAGTCTACCCTGCACCCTGCAATCGGATTAATATTCAGTGAAATCAAAGCAACCATGTCACTCTAATTCTCACAGCAGTCGGTGGCGTCCCACTTAATCATTGGATGGTGTTTAAATTTCTAGACCTGGGGGCACCTGTGTGGCTCAGTGGGTTAAGCCTCTGCCTTCGGCTCAGGTCATGATCTCAGGGTCCTGGGATCGAGCCCCGCATCGGGCGCTCTGCTCATCAGGGGGCCTGCTTCCTCCCACCCCCCTCTACCGCCTGCCTCTCTGCCTAGTTGTGATCTCTCTCTGTGTGTCTAATAAATAAATAAAATTTTTAAAAAAATAAATAAATTCCTAGACCTGGCATTAAACTATCTCAGAGTATTTTTAATACTATCTATTCAATTTTCTCTCCAATGAAACCCTCTTCACTTCTACAGGATAGTTTCTCCTAGTGTCTTTTAAACCTAGGCACATGATGCTTCTCCAGGTTGGAAGATACTGTCTGCCCAAATTCACTCTTCAAGTTACACATCCATCAATAAGTTCTCCAGCTGTTCCATAAACTCTAATTTCCAGGCTTCTACACCTCATTTTGATACATAATTACATGCCAACTTCTGTGCCTGAACTTTTTTATGTAAGTATGTTTTATCAGTTCAAATAAAAAAGCAAACTTCTCAGGACACCTGCGTGGCTCGGTCAGTTAAGAGTCCAACTCATTATTTCAGCTCAGGTCGTGGTCTCCTGAGTCATAAGATCAAGCCCCACATCAGCCTCCACACTCAGTGGAGAGCTGGCTTGGGTTTCTCTTCCTCCGCCCCTCCCCCCCACTTGCACACACACATACACACACATACTCTGTCTCTCTCTTTCTGTCTCTCAAATAAATAAACAAATCTTTAAAAAATGGAGACTTCTGGAGAGCAAGACCCAGGTCTTACATGAGTTCTCTATAATCCTCTGCACCTTGCATTATGATATACACACATACTATTGAAATAATGTGGCCTGTCGTCCCTTGGTATACATGCAGCTCACATAAAATGTTTCAAATATACAGCAAACTCTAGAGAATAACAACAAACACCCTGATTTTTAAATTGTATGTTGGCTTCCAAAATTTTAAGGAAATAAAATGTTTTAAATGCCTTTGAAGTCTTTCGTACCTCTCCTTGATCCCATTCTCCCTCTTCTTGCCCTAAAAGTATCCACTTAGATATGGATAGTCTTACTATCAATGCTTTAATACCTTAACTACTTGCAATAGCAGTCACACATGTTACTTTTTGTGTTTTTAAAATTTATATAAATGTTTATACCATGTTTATCCATCTACAAATGCTCTTTTGAATTCATTATTAGATTTTGAGATCTATTCATGATGATAAATCAAGATCTCTAGTTTAGTCATTTTACTGTTCCACAATGTTCCACTGTGGCTGTACCATAATGTATTTATCATGTCCCACACTGATGAACATTTAAGTTGTTTTCAACTATTTGCTGCCATAGACAATTTTGCAATGAACATTCTTTTTTTTTTAAAGATTTTATTTATTTATCAGAGAGAGAGAGATCACAAGTAGGCAGAGAGGGAGGCGGTGGGGGGGGAGGGGAAGCAGGCTCCCTGCTGAGCAGAGAGCTTGATGCTGGGCTCGATCCCAGGACCCTGAGATCACGACCTGAGCTGAAGACAGAGGGCTAACCCACTGAGCCACCCAGGTGCCCCAAGAAATGAACATTCTTTAGAATGTGAGGCACCCTACTTCCAAAACAACCCACATATAAAGTCCACAATTCCTCAACAATGTTTCACATGTGTTCTCTAGTTTTTAAACTTTCAAATATTCTAATCAGACCTTTGGCTGGTCCATAATATTACACAGCTGACATAGTGTAAATATCAGGACCCAGGCTTCCCATCTCCCAGTCTCAGGACAGGTGGTCTTTCCTAAAGTCCATCAACTTCTAAATATGAAGAACTACTACATCCTTCCTAAAGCTTTTTAATATCTTATCAGCCATCACTGAATAAATATTTGTTGAACTCAGCATTGTTAGGCATGGCTCTAAGTACTGAGAATCAGATGGTGATGCAGAATCTGCTCTCACAGAACTTACATTCTGATAGGAACAGATCAGCAATAAACAAATAAACAAGTGAACATAAAATATATCAGACAGGAATAAGGTTATAAAAATTTAAGTCGTGATATGATACACTATAATTAGAAAAGGGATCTTAAATGTTCTCACCATAAAAAAAGATAAGTGGAAGTGTTGGCTAATGCTATGGTAGAATCATTTTGCAATATGTAAGTATATTGAATCAACACATTGTCCACCCTAAATTTACACAATGTATATGCCAATTACATCTGAATAAAGCTAGAAAATTAGTAAAAATAAATATTATAAAGATAAATTAATTTTTTAAAAGAGTGTGGCTGGGGTGCCTGAGTGGCTCAGTCAGTTAAGTGTCCAATTCTTGATTTTGGCTCAGGTCATGATCTCAGGGTCATGAGATCGAGCCCTGTGTTGGGCTCCATGCTTAGCAGGGAGTCTGCTTGTAATTCTCTCTCTTCCTCTCCCTCTGCTCCTAACATCCCTACCATGCATGCATGATCTCTGTCACTCAAGTAAATAAATAAATAAAAGAGAGAGAGGGAGAGGCTATTCTAGATCAGTGGTGTGCAAGAGAAATTTCTGCAATGATGGGAGAGTTCTATAGTGCACCATCCAATGTGGTAGCCATTAGCCACACTTGAAATGTGACTATTTCCACTGAATAAGAATATTTTTAATTTTGTTGCATTTTAATTAATATAAATGTAAATGTAAACAGCTACATGTGGCTTGGCTTCTGTACTCGACAGGGTAGCCTACTCGGGATCACAATACTAGTTAGTGGCAGAGATGAAACTAGAACCCCAGGAGCCTAGCATTAGAGTTTACATTGACAATTACTACCTCATACTGCCCTTACTGGGATATTAACTGAAAGAAGAGATCCTAAGAGATCTTGCTTATTTATTAGTTTCATGATAGAGCCTGTTTTTTGTGCCAATGGAAATTCATCAGTGGAAAGTGAAAAATTGATGATGTAGAAGAGACAGAATGCAAAGGAAGACATCTTGAAAAGATGAGAGGGGATGAGATCCAGAACACAAGGAATTGACCTTGGGTGGGAACAGTGAGCTTCATTCTCAGTAACAACAGAGAGAGCAGACACTGGGAATGATATGTAGGTAGATTTGGAGACAAGGTAACAAGGGAGTCTTTGCTCATTGCTCTGTCTCATTGAAGTGTGAGATAAGATTTCAGTCAAGAGTGGGAAAAGGAAGGAAAAGAATAAGAAGTTTGAGAAGAGAGGGAAAGTCTTGCAGAATGCTGAAGTGTAGTAGAATGTCAGATAGTGTTGAGTGCCTATTTGAGGTTCACGGTCATAAATTTTAAATGAAACTACTCGGTATAGTTATTTGTTTTTCTCCAGCAATTTTAGCTGATTGGATACAGGCACAGAGTAAACAATTATGTGGTAGAAGTATTAAGATGGGGGACAGGGGAAAGGGAGTTAAGGGGATTTTTAAGGAAGGGATTACACATGGAATCCAAGTTGGGTGAGGAAGGAAATGAAGACATGAGAGTGACAGCAAAAATGTAGTAAAGTCTGTCATTCCAATTAAAGTATGAATGAAGAATTGTTTGTTTTGTTTTGTTTCATTTTTATGGAACCTGACAGGTTGATTCTAAAATTTGTGTGAAAGCACAAAAGTTTGGGGCATCTGGCTTGCTCAGTCAGTAGAGCATCTGACTCTTAATCTCAGAATTGTGAGTTCAAGCCCCATGTCTGTTATAGAAACGATCTTAGAAAGAAAGAAAGAAGAAAAGAAAAGAAAGGAAAGGAAAGGAAAAGAAAAGAAAGGAAAGAAAAAAGAAAAAGAAGCACAAAGGGTCGAGAAGATCCAGGACAGTCCTGAAGTCCCGAATAACCAAGCTGGGGAACTTGACATAGCAGGTATCAGGATTTATTTTAAAGATAACAGTACTTAAAGTGATACAACATTGATCTCAGAGACCAATGTAGTATTAGTCACAGACAGCAAACAGAATAAGAGCACAGAAAGAGACTTGAATACATAGAATTCTGATTTAAGGCAAAGCTGACATTGTACATAGTATTGAAAGGATATACAATAAATGAAGTTAGTAAAATAGGTTTTCCATATTAAACAAATGAAAACTAATCCTCAACTCACATCCTACTTATGGGTTAATGGCTTCAATACAAAAGTCAAAACTAGGGTGCCTGGGTGGCTCAGTGGGTTAAGCATCTGCCTTCAGCTCAGGTCATGATCTCAGGGTCCTGGGATTGAGCCCAGCATCTCTCTCTCTCTGCCTACTTGGGATCTCTCTCTGTCAAATAAATAAAAAAAATCTTTTAAAAAAGTCAAAACTATGAAGCTTTTGAGAAAATAAAGAATATATTTATGATCTCAAGGTAAAGAAGAATTCCTTTAAAAAGAAACAAAAAGCACAACCATAAAAGAAGGACCTGACAAATTTGAATACTTTGAAATTAATAACTTCTGTTGAAACAACATGATAAAGAAAGTGAAAAGATAAGCCACAAACTTGAAAAAGATCTTCCCAACACTTATCACGAAAAAAGGATTAAAATTCAGAATATATAGGGGTGCCTGGGTGGCTCAGTGGGTTGGGCCTCTGCCTTTGGCTCAGGTCATGATCTCAGGGTCCTGGGATGGAGCCCCCATCAGGCTCTCTGCTCAGTGGGGAGCCTACTTCCCTCCCTCTCTCTGCCTGTCTCTCCACCTACATGTGATCTCTCTCTCTGTCAAATAAATAAATAAATAATCTTTTTTTTTAAAATCCAGAATATATAAAGAACCCTTACAGATCTATTGGAATCAATCTAGTAAAGGAAAGTAAGCAAAAGACATAAATAGGCATGTCACATAACAAGAAATATGAATGACCCAGAAACATAAGAAACATACTCAAGTTCACTATTTATGAATCAGAAATATGCAAATTAAAACCACAATGAAATGTCATTTTTTGCCCTTAGATTAGCAACATCTTATTTTTTTTATCTATTAAAGATTTATTTATTTATTTATTTGAGGGAGAGAGAGAGAAAATGGAGAGGAGAGAGAGGGAGAGAATCTCAAATAGACTCTCCATCCACTGAGTGCAGAGCCTGATGTGGAGTTCAGTCCCACAACCCAACAGATCATGACCTGAGCTGAAACCAAGAGTATGAGGCTTAAATGACTGAGGCATCCAAGCACCCCAGATTAGCAACATTTTAAAAGTTTAACCCTATAAAGGACTGATGAGGATATGGGGCATAGAGAACTCTCATACACTGGTGTTATAATAGTAAAAGAAAGAAGTCACAGAAGACTTCATACTATATAATTCCATTTATATCACATATAAATGCAAAAAAGGGGGCTTTGGACCCCCAAATTTCTATTAGGATCAGGCTAAGGAAACTACTCAGGGACAAACATGAGCCATTTCTTGTATAAAAGGAAGGATGACTTAATTCAGAGCCAAGAACCATGGTGGATCATTCCAGGAAGCAGGATTGGGCCCATTTAAAGGAACAAACAAGTGACAGGTGCTTTACCTGGATTCCAGAATTAGACCAGTGACTACTACGTGTCAACCCATCCCTTTTTGTACAGGAATGTTAATTGCTGGCACCCTATTCCTGTATCACCAGGCATGCTTGTTTCTTTAGCTCAAGGTCTTCACTGTACCAGAAATCATACTCAAGGTGTGGTACCCAAAGAATTGTACCTGTACCTGATTAGATGATAAGACCCTGGAATGTGACCCGCTGCTGAAATAAAAGGAGGTTTTGGGGACTTAGGAGAGAATGAATATAATTTTGCACATTAGGAAAGGTATGAATTGTGGCAAGAGGGTGGACAGTGGAAGAAAGTCAAAGGTGCCACTATCAGTCCCTTCCAGACTTAAACAAGCATGTTGCTCCTCGAATCAAAAACTACAGGCTAATTCCCCTTGCTCTGAATCTGGGATCACTTTAATGACTTGCCTTGACCAACAGAATACAGTGCAAATGAAGTTCTAGGACATCCATGAACTGGCTATGAAAAGCCTTGCGTCCTCCGCCTGAGAATATGTGTTCTCAGCACACTCTTTCTAGAACCCTGAGCCCCCATGTAAAAAGTCCAGACTACTCTTCTGAAAAAGAGGTGTGTGGAGTGAACCCTGAGTATCTGACAGTGAGTGAATATCTAGCCCAGTGAAGCTATCAGGTGACTCCAGTCACAGCCACTCTTGTCACTGCATGAAAGAAACCCTAGAGAGACCAGCCCAGCTGCATACAAACAACTCTTAGAACCATGGAAAAAATAATACATTGTTGTTTTGAGCCATTACACTTTAGAATGTTTATTATACTGCAGTAGATAACCAGGCAACATGGTTTTGAGCCTTCTTTCCATTCTCTTCACTTTACTCTGTTCGAGTTCTATTTTTTTTTCATCTAAGTTAATGCTGTTACTGAATTTTTTCTTTCTTTTTTTTTTTCAGAGAGATAGCATTCACAAATGCAGGAATGAGTTGGGGGCGGGGGTGGGCAGAGGGAGAAAGAGCATCTTAAGCAGGTTCTATGCCCAGCATGGAGCCCAACTCAAGGCTCAGTCTCACAACCCAGAGATCATGAACTTAGTCGAAATCAAGAGTCAGAGGCTTAACCAACTGAGCCACCCAGGCACCCTGAAATAACTTTCTTTATAATCCTACTTGCTTGCCAAAGAAGCTATATTCTCCTACTCCGGAGAGCTCCTTATTTTGACGAATGCCTTGACAGCTTTCAGTACATAAATGCGTAGGTGAGACTTTCGAGAGGTAGTACATCATTATGCAAGCAAAACAGAATGGGAGAATGATGGGCAGCCAAGATCTGAGTTATATTTTAGAAAAATGTTGACTAGAACAGGTTTTCAATCCTTTCATCTGGCATTAAAGAACTTTCCTGAAACAAAACTGGCACATTAGTAAGCATTTTGGAATAAAGCTGTTCAATAATTTTGAGCCATTAAACTTACTCTTATCCAGCCTATTTCTTTCCATGTTACTTCAGAAAATATGACAGGAAATAAACATCTTGATGAAATCCGGATGTTATATACATAAACGCCACTCCTCTTAAATGCCAATTTAGCAACCCTGACCCCCCCAAAAATAATTAGACTCATCTGACATCATATGTCCTTAGGATCATTCAGCTTCCTATGTGCTCAAAAAATCCACCCTTTTAATTAATCACTCTATAATCTTGACAACTGAGATTAAGCCCACCAGGAGTTGCCTTTTGGAAAGTGTTCAATGCTGCCCGAAACCTGAAGTACTTACCATCCAGCCATGTTGGAAGAGAATTTACACAGAATTAAGGTAGCACTGGATTTTCTCTGATGGCTGTTGTATCATGTACTGTTCCATTGGAAACATGTACGGGGGCATCTGCGTGGCTCACTTAAGTGTCTGACTCTTGATTTCAGCTCTGTTCATGATCTCAGGGTCGGGAGCTCAAGCCTTGCTTCAGGCTCTGCACCAGGCATGGAGCCTACTTAAGATTCTCTCTCTCTCTCTCTTTCCCTCTGTCCTCTCTGGCTCATACACACACACACACACACACACACACACACACACACACACACACACACGCTCTCTCTCTCTCTCAAAAAAAAAAAAAAAGATAACATATACAGATATGTGGCTTGAATTTGTACTTTAGAGTTGTCACCTCCCTCTAATTTACTGGCTACTTCTAAGGATCCCAAATCTTGGTTTTATGTGAATAGGCAGCAGCCTAAGAAGAGACTGGAAACATTTAAGGCAGAAGTCTCTAGAAGTTTAGACACTTCCAGTGTCAAAGCCTAGCTTCCTGCCAGTAATTCAGCCTTGCAAGGTCTGACGAAAATCATCACGGTCAAACAGCAATTTGTGTTTAAGGGCAGAGAAGTGACAAGCTAAAATGACAAGGACTGGAGTGCAAATTCAAATGTGCACTTGAAAAAGAAGGGATGCTGACTAAAGCTGCTGACCTAAAAAAAGGAATGCAACTCTGAAACAAAGCTGGAAAGGCAGTATGGGGCAGGCTTATTTGTCAGATTAGAATAGATGTCTGGACATGATGGGAGACTTAGAAATTCAAATGAAAAGTGAATAAAGAAATTTTTTTAAAAAGCTGGCATTAAGGCTAGAAATTTCCCTGCATGTCTGGAACTTCCTTCCTGTTAATATACAGACCCTGTGATCCTTTCCCTTACATCTCTGATTACTTTCTGAAGGAAAACTATTTCAAACAGTTTGGCTCTGTGAGTGGTAAGATGAATAAACGTGCTTTTCAGCTTTAACAAAAGTATAGAGACTGTGGGAAGTGAAACACCAACTTAAGAAGATAAGACCACATGTATATGCATTCTAGAAGAGGCAGTCTGTAACCCTTGAATGACCACGTTTGTTGGAGGTGTTAGTGGGACTTATGAAAGAAGGTGCATCAGACCATAGGATGGCTCACCTTTGCCCTTTCCCAGCTCCCCCACTTCCCATCTACCTTTTTATAAATGATGGTGTAGGTCTGATCACCCCTTTCCAATTCTCCTTCGCAGTAAGTGTGTGTGTGTGTGTGTGTTTGTGTGTGTGTGTGTGTGTGCATGTTCACACATGAGCCTGTGTGCTGTAGCATAAGAACTGGAACACTCCTTGGTATTTAAGTTGTTGAACAGAGTACAGTAGGCGTAATAGATGCCTATTGTTCACTCTGTAACACAGTCAGCAAGCACTCATTAGACTCTTTATAAATCATTGTTACATGAGAGATAGTATGTTAGATAATAGGGCTAGAAGACTGAGCAAGACAAAGTCCCAGCCCCAAGAAACTCATAGCTTGTTCTGAACACTGGAGTTGGGAATGTCAGGGTAAAAGGCAGTAAAAGGAGTGAGTTACAGAGTTCTGTGCTGGGAAGGAGGAAGGAAACTTTGCAGGGATGGTGACAGCTAAGCTTTCCTTAAGAAAGGAATGCTTATTCCTTTCTTGGCTTTTGGAAACACCACTTGGGTATGGCTTTTGGAAACACCACTGTCAAGGTGAATTTGAGAGGGTATGGCTTTTGGAAACACCACTGTCAAGGTGAATTTGCTCAAGGACTGAAATATTTTCAGTTCTTGCTACTTACTGATTTTTCATAAACCAGACTAATATATCCCAGAGATGAGATATATCTCATCACCATAGCATTCAGTTTCTGCATTACGGTTGCAGTTATTGTAATCGAAAGAAACCTGTGTTTGTCTGTCTCACTGGAGACAATTGCTGTGGCTTGGTTTTCATATATATACCAGATTTGGGGATGGTTGTCACTGACCTCAGGTTCCTTAGGCGTGGAGTAAGTCACTGATAGAAAAAGCATTGGCTAATGAAAAAAGAGGAATGTTCTATGGTTCTTTTTTTATTGCTTTGGCTCTGAAAAATTCTATAACCAGCAGGACCTATGTTTAGACAATCATAATACATCCTACACAGAAGAGTTCGAATTGCAATTGATCCAAATGACATTTTCCTATAGTAGAAAGAAAACACAAAAAGGTTAAGTACCCAACAATTTGGTTTGGTAAATTATGGTGCATCAACATGACAGAAAATTATTCAGCCTCTAAGAATGATAATTAACTTGATTATGTGTGGTATGTGGAAACAAAAATGCAAAATAATTTATATACATGGATTGCAGTAAAATGCATCCACTATGAAATATTACTTGGAAATAACATGAAAAAAAAACTTAAACCAATAGTTGTAGTAGGGAAATTGGTAGCATATTTTCTTTTCAAAATTTTCTTTAATGCTATGTTGAGTCATCTTTTAATTTTTAAAAGTTTGATTTTTTAAATTTAAAGATTGTATTTATTTATTTGAGAGAGAGAGAGAAAGTGGAGGAAGGAGGGTCGGAGAGAGAAGCAAACTCCCCACTGAGCACAGAGTTCAATGCAGGGCTCCATCCCAAGACTCTGGATCATGACCTGAGCCAAAAACAGACCTTGACCAAGCACCCAAAAGTTTAATGTTTTTATTTTTTTAGAAAGACTTTATTTATTTGAGAGAGACAGTAAAAAGAGATTGAGAGAACAAGTTGGGGAGGGGCATAGGGAGAAGCAGACTCCCTGCAGAGCAGGGAGCCCAACATGGGACTCAATCTCCGGATCCTGGGTTCATGACCTGAGCTGAAGGCAGATACTTAACCAACTGAGCCACCCAGGTGCCCAAGTTTGATGTTTTTAAAGAGGACTAGTTGCCAAATTCTGTAAGTCCACCACCTTCCTCATACTTCATACACTATCACAACTAACACAGCCCAAGACCACAAGACGTGTTTGCATGTTACTCTCATTGAGTTCACTGACAACAACAAAAATATCTTTTACTTGGTGATCTAAGAAAATTATAGAACCTTTCCTTTAACTCCACTGCATTTTTCTTTGCTGGAATAGGGCCATTGCTTTTTTTTTCTTTTTATTTAAGCTTTATTTAAACATATAATGTAACCCCACCACCCTCTCCCACCCCCTCTCTCCCCCAGCCCCCTCAGTTTGTTTTATGACATTAAGAGTCTCTTTTGGTTTGTCTCCCTCCCGATCCCATCTTGTTTCATTTTTTCTTTTCCTACCACCTTAACTCCCACCCCCGTTGCATCTCCACTTCCTCATATCAGGGAGATCATGTGATAGTTGTCTTTCTCCAGTTGACTTATTTTGCTAAGCATAATATGCTCTAGTTCCATCCATGTCGTCGCAAATGGTAAGATTTCATTTCTTTTGATGGCTGCATAGTATTCCATTGTATATATATACCACCTCTTCTTTATCTATTCATCTGTTGATGGACATCTAGGTTCTTTCCATAACTTGGCTATTGTGGACATTGCTGCTATAAACATTCGGGTACACGTGCCCCTTTGGATCACTACGTTTGTATCTTTAGGGTAGATACCCAGTAGTGCAATTGCTGGGTCATAAGGTAGCTCTATTTTCAATTTTTTGAGGAACCTCCATACTGTTTTCCAGAGTGGTTGCACCAGCTTGCATTCCCACCAACAGTGTAGGAGGGTTCCCCTTTCTCCACATCCTCGCCAGCATCTGTCATTTCCTGACTTGTTCATTTTAGCCATTCTGACTGGTGTGAGGTGGTATCTCATTGTAGTTTTGATTTGTATTTCCCTGATGCCCAGTGATGTGGAGCACTTTTTCATGTGTCTGTTGAGGGCCATTGCTTTTATCTGTTGGCATATTTTTGGCTACCAGAGGAAAAATAACAGAATAATTAAGAGCAGGGCCAGTCTTTCCTTTCTGGTTGCATTATCTTGGGCAAGTTACTTAGCCTCTCTGTACTGTACTTTCTTGTCAGTAAAATGAGATGATTAACAATTGTGATAATATTCACAATTAAGGATCAAATTATAATTGTGATAATAATTCATGGGGCTGTCATAAAGATCCAATGCTGAGTTTGGCCTCTGTGATGAATCTGTGGTAGCTGTTTGTCGTCTGCTGACTCATAGCAGGTGCAACCCTTCCCGACACCATTTATGGAGTTCTGTGCCACTCCTTAACCCTTCCTCTTGGCATATGCCCTTATTTTCATCTTTTATTCATATCCCCCTTAAAATTGAGTTTAAGGGGCGCCTGGGTGGCTCAGTGGGTTAAGCCTCTGCCTTTAGCTCAGGTCATGATCCCAGGGTCCTGGGATCAAGCCCCACATCGTGCTCTCCGCTCAGTGGGGAGCCTGCTTCCCCCCCACTTTCTCTGCCTGCCTCTCTGCCTACTTGTGATCTCTCTCTGTGTCAAATAAATAAATAAAATCTTTAAAATATGAGTTTAAGTGTGCCTGGGTGGCTCAGTCAGTTAAGCACTTGATTCAGCTCAGGTCATGATCCCAGGGTCCTTGGGATCAAGACCCTGGGAGCCTGCTTCTCCCTCTCCTTCTGCCGCCTCCCCCTGCCTGTAGTCTCTCTCTCTCTCTGTCAAATAAATAAATAAAATCTTGAAAAAAAAAAATCTGAGTCTCTCAGAGAACTTTCTAGAAACACTACCTTCTTCTTTTCCTCCTCTTTTAAACTGGATTATTTGTGACTAGAAAGTCAGAATTATGTTGTGGAAAGAGTCCCATCCTGCTTGAACCACATTTTCTCTAAAGAGACTCACGTCACAGAGTCATGCACATCTTTTTTATGAACTTTTCCAAATCTGTATTCCTACATGCTGAGGTTCATATGGAATGACTCCAACCTTCTTCCTCTCTGGCTCTCCTTAGCTGCAGTGAAACTGTATCTTTTTTTTCCCTTCTCAATAAGAAGAAAAAGACAAACATTATACACTAAAGAGCATAAAAATAAAAAGTAAGTCACCCCTTCTTCTTCTAAAAGTAAACATTATTTTGTGTTTTGTGTATCCTTTGGAAATACTCTATGAATTTCCAAGCACATTTATATTTGCTTACACAGGTGTGTATCACATTTTTAACCCAAATTGGATCAGAGCATACACACTGTCTTACAAGTGGCTTTTCCCCTAGCAATATGCCTTGGAAATTGTTCCATATTAACACAAATAAATTCTCATTTTTTTGTTCAATCTACATAATTCATATAATTTTCCATTATATGGACGAACCCTAGTTTTTTTTACCCCCATATCAATGTTCATACAAATGTGATGTGATAAATATCCTTAACATCATATATACATATTATACAGTATATAAATAACCATAGTGCATAAATAATTATGCATACTCTCTTTTCCACATATACATTTTGAACGTCTTAGAAAATTGTTTTCAGTTCTGCTATTATAGATAAAGCAAACAAGTATCATCCTTAATTAAAAATGTTGGGGCACCTGTGTGGCTCACTCATTAAGCAAGCGTCTGCCTTTGGCTCAGGTCATGATCCCAGGGTCCTAGGATCGAGCCCCTCATCAGTCTCCCTGCTCAGCGGGAAGCCTGCTTCTCCTTCTTCTCCCACTCCCTCAGCTTGTGTTCCCTCTCTCGCTATGTCTCTCTCTGTCAAATAAATAGGTAAAAATCTTTAAGAAAATAATTCAGGGCGCCTGGGTGGCTCAGTGGGTTAAGCCGCTGCCTTCGGCTCAGGTCATGATCCCAGGCTCCTGGGATCGAGTCCCGCATCGGGCTCTCTGCTTAGCAGGGAGCCTGCTTCTCCCCTCCCCTCTCTGCCTGACTCTCTGCCTACTTGTGTAATCTCTGTCTGTCAAATAAATAAATAAAATCTTTTAAAAAATAATTCAAATGTCATAGGAAAGTGTTATTTTGATTAATAATGATTCTAACCTTTATAGTGATAGGATATATTAGAGTTTTCTAAACAAAGCTTCTGGCAGATTACAGAATCTGCATAGCCAATGAAATAAGGGAAAAAATGATATAAACATTCCTTCTCCTTAACAAAGTATTTCTGTCAGTGACAAATCAGTCCTAAATCTACAATTATCAAGAAACTTAAGTTCAATATCTCTGTTAATAGCAAATGTATGCAAGTAATATCTGCTAAATTCCTAGAAATGTAAGAGCTGATTCAAAGAATATACATATTAATTGAAAAATACAAAGTATGCTCCAAAGAGATTGTACATGATACAAAGTATTGCTCAAGTTTCTCATTACTTGTCCATTACCAACAAATTTTATCTTGTGGTCAAAATTTGATCTAGAGCCCCTACCTTTCTATTCACATTCTTAACATTCTGAGAGGTAAGTCAAACATTGTTCTCTGCTCTGTTTTAATCCAAACAGGTCTTTGGGGGAAAGGATAGTTTCATCCATATCCTTTTCACCAACCATCTACAAATGCATGGTCAGATCCTGGTTGGATACCGGAAGACCTAAGATTTTAAAATAAGGGTAGCCCTGGCTGAGCAGTGTCTTAACTCGTTCTTCTAATAACAAATCAGCCTCACCCTTTGGATCTGATTTGTTTGGTATCTCTAGGCTGTAATACTAGTTAATATAAAAATGAAATTCCATATTTGTTACCAGCTTAGCCACCTTTAACAGCTCAAGATATGGAAAGGGAACCTCTAGGGCAGAAAAGCAAAGGCTTCTTCTTCTTTGGCTCTTTCTGAACTAGAGACTTATATTCTGTAGCACTTCCGAGATGAAGTGCTTCAAACCAACAGAACTTCTCTCACTTCTTCTGCTTTAAATATGGTGCCACTGGGGGTGCCTGGGTGGCTCAGTGGGTTGGGGCCTCTGCCTTCGGCTCAGGTCATGATCCCAGGGTCCTGGGATCGAGCCCCGCATCAGGCTCTCTGCTCGGCAGGGAGCCTGCTTCCTCCTCTCTCTCCGCCTACTTGTGATCTCTGTCAAATAAATAAATAAAAATCTTTAAAAAAATTTTTTAAAAATATGGTGTCACTGCATCTATCAAAGTCAGGCCCAGGTGTTTGTTCCTTGGATCCATCCCTTACACAGAGTCCAGTGTGAGAGACGATATACTATTCATTCACTAACCCAACAAGAGTGCTTAAGTACCCAGGGAAAGATAAATAGCATATGATTTCACTCACATGTGGAACTTAAGAAATGAAACAGATGAACATAGGGGAAGGGAAGGAAAAATAAAATAAGATAAAAACAGAGGGAGGCAAACCCTAAGAGATTCTCAGCTACAGAGAGCAAACTGAGGGTTGCTGGAGGGGAGGTGGGCAGGGGATGGGCTAAATGGGTGACAGGTATGAAGGAGGGTGCTTGCTGGGATGAGCACTGGGTGTTATATGTAAGAGATGAACCACTAAATTCTATTCCTGAAACTAATACTACACTATATGTTAACTAGAATTTAAATTAAAAAAACAAAAAACAAAAAACAGACACCTGGGTCTCATGGCGGCTTACAAAGTTCTGAGTGGGCCAAGTGAGGCAAGCTGGTGTCCTTACAGGGGGAAAAAATAGAGTAAGTTCCCACTCTGCCAGGTTCTGAAATAGCAACATGAACAAAATACACAAAAATTACCACTCTCCTGGAACTTATATTCTAGTGAAGCAGAATAAGACAATAAACAGAATAAGTAAAATAGAAAACATTGGATGGTAAGAAGTGCCACAGAAAAAATAAATTATACTTTAAGAAATGAAATGGAAAATCCAAACAAGATCAGTAGACTGTATCGGTGTCAATAGTGACATTGTACTGGTTGTGCTTTTGTATTATAGTTATGCAAAACATTACCTTTCGGAAAAACTGGGGAGAAAAGGTCTATGGGATTTCATTGCTTTATTCCTTGGCAATTGTATGTGAAGACAGTTCTCAGTAAAGATTTCCATTAAAAATTTTAAATGAAAAGTCTACTTTTAAATAAGGTGATTGGGGGCACCTGGGTGGCTCAGATGGTTAAGCATCTGCCTTCAGCTCAGGTCATGATCTTGGGGTCCTGGGATGGAGCCCTGCATCGGGCTCCCTGCTCAGCGGGAAGCCTGCTTCTCCCTCTCCCCTGGCTTGTGTTCACTCTCTCCCTATCTCTTTCTTTGTCAAATAAATAAATAAAATCTCGGAAGAAAGAAAGAAAGAGAGAAGGAGAGAGAGAGAGAAAGAAAGAGAGAAGGAAGGAAGGAAGGAAGGAAGGAAGGAAGGAAGGAAGGAAGGAA
>RCUC01152125.1:0-27755 GCA_003697995.1 Taxidea taxus jeffersonii
GGCCAGCTGTGTCTAGTAGCTGCTAAGTACTAAAGTTAGGATTCTGTCCTCCCACAGAGACTGGGAGACAGAGGTCCTATCCTTCCTAGGGATTACATTTTAAAGGATTACATTTAAAGGACAGGTGGCTCTCAGGTCCTTAAGAAGGACACTCCTGGGTTGTAGGATATGTCTATCCATCTCACAGGGACAGAGGGAGGATTTACAATTTTAAGCCCTGTTTAGTAAATCTCCTAAGAAAAGAATAGTCAGGGGCCTGGTATCAAGTGTTGGCTAGAACAAACAATAAATTATTTGGGCACCTTGAACTTTCTCCGGCAGGCACTTTAGCAGCTTGAAGGTCATCCTAGGGATGTGACCTTGAGCTATCAGAAGAGGGACAGTGGAGTGGATAAAATCATTTGTGTTGAGAGTCTATAGTTTGTATGGGCCAAGATTGAGGCCTCGTTGAAAAGAGGGCTCAGAGGAGCCAGCAGGAGCTGGATCAAGGAGAGACTCTTGGTCAGCTCACCACATTAGCCTTTTCCTCTGCCTTTGACTCTCCTTATCTATGGTGACAGTCCCTCTTTCCTAGTAAAGCTTATTTTCTACCTCATCTCTCTTACCCATCTTCTTTCCTCTCACCAAGATTTATGTTTCTGCTCAGAAACAAATGAGACTGAAATACAGTTGGCCGACTAAAACAGAAATTAAAGAAACACAGCAGTGACTGGAGAAGGTAGTTTAGATTCTATGCTGTTTCTCCCCCACCTGATGTTTTTCTTTTATATTTTTTAGAAGTGTGATCTTTGAAATAATGAAAAGTTACTCTGATGGCACTGAGCATCAGAAGACCTAAAAGGTATTTCCTTTTTAAAACCATAGAAAAAAAGAACTTACAATGAGGAAGAGTAGAGGGGAGCAAACCCAAGTGCTTAAAACCCTAAGCAAATTAATCAGCTTCTCAAGTCCTCAGTGACATATGCTCAGTGCTTGAGAGATGTCCACTCTAGGGCTCCAATAAAAAAGGACACATTGTTCTTATCTTGAGTAAAAGGGATAGCAAAGCAATTTTTAAATAATCTATTTATTGGGTGCAACAAACAGGACCAAAGTTAAATTCACCAATCTCAAAATTAAATTTCTAAACAGTTAAGCGTGGGTTAACAGTCTAGTAAAATGAAACCTGTATGTAAGAGTCAATTCCTTCTCTGCCACGGTGGAGGCCACAGAACATATAAGGTCATGTTCAGCAATGAACTTAGCTTTTGGTTTAGCCTATTCCAAGTCAGAGCACGGCTCTTGGGACAGTAACTTGCATGTAGTGACTGAAATGTTTGTTGACAATAATGATTATGGAATAAATACATATATTCCCTAATAAAAAATATTAGCTTGGGAATCTTAAGAGATTAAAAGGCACTCACATTTCCTATCCACTTAGATCTGCATAGTAACTGTACATGACTTCTCCTTGGCACCACCTTTTATGGGAGAGGCAGCAGACCCAGAGGGTATGGACTGGGAAGTGACAGAACGTTCTCTGTCTTCCTTCTCCAGCTTCTAGTCCCTTTCCAGGATCCTATCTGCCTCCGAGCCCCTCATACACTCTCCAATATCAGTTTCAGTACTTTCTTGTCTCTTTAATTTTTGTACCAAGAAATAAAGAGTCCACAAATGATTTCTAACAGCCACTAGGGTTTTAAAAGAATTCCAAGGTAAGGAATTCCACTGGTAAGGAATTTAATTAGATGTCAGGAGAACCCCTAAGAGAGGCTCCTGGCCACAGCTGTGTGTGTGTGTGTGTGTGTGTGTGTGTGTGTGCATGTATATGTGTCCACGTGTGGGCATGTGTGTGAGCAAACTCGTTAAAAGAAGTGTAGGAGCTACCTGATAGAGAAATATGAGTAACAAAGCTAAGATATTGAGTCGGGCATCAAAGCAACAGCAAATTTCCAGCCCAAACTCTTCTGTTGTGTTCACCTGATGTAAAATCTTCCTAGCCCACTTCTTCCCCTTCAGCAAGCCCATTTATCTTTAATACCACAACCCAGAAGGGGCTCTTCTTCTGGAAACTGGAAATAGTCATTCATTATTGGTTTGATAGAAGGGCCATTAACAAATAAACTCAGCATATGGTACTGTGAAGTTAATAAACATGATGTAGTTAAGAATACATTTTGGTTAGCTTCTGGTCTAGCACTGTCCAATAAAAACACAATGTGAGCCACATCCACTATTATAAATTTTCTAGTAACCACAATTAAAAAGATTAAAAAGGGACAAGTGAACTTAACTTTTAACCCAGTATCTCAAAACTGTTATCTTAAAGTATTAATATAAAAAGCTGTGAGGGATCCATTATCTCACAGTATGTTGGTGTTCAGTGTTGGAAACCCAGTGTGCATTTTGCACCCAAGGCACGTCTCAGATCAGACTAGCCACATTCCGAGCACTCTGTACCCACATGTGGGCTAGCAGGGACCACTACAGATCATCCAGGTCTAGGCTCAGAACTAAGAAGAACTCCTGGGGGAAGTACATGACTCACTCACTTCTCGGGCGTTAGAGGAATCCAAGGACTTGGGAGTCCATTTCCTGCTGACTACAATAGGATTTGCCTTGGTGGCAGTATTTCAAATCCCTCAAATATCTTAGCTGCAGATGTAAGTATTCTCTGATCCATATGTAGTAAGCAATAAAAGCTTAACAAAATAATCTTTTTCTGCACTGAAGCAAAGTCTCTGACTGTGGCCAGGGAACAATTTAATAAGGGCCGTAAGTGAGATGCATTCGGGAGCCAGGCCAGTCACATAAATGAGCGCGAACCAGCATGTGGTGTGTAGGACAAGAGGAAGTGGCGGCCATCGTGCCAAATTGGAAAGTGCATGCTTTGTCTAAACACGCTCAAATGGAAAACCTGCGCAAATACCATGCAGGTCAAACAGAACCCATCCGGGAACCAAATCTGGCCTGTGGGTGACCAGTTTGCAACACCTAATTCAATGGGACCAAAAAAGGAAGCATAATGAAGCAGGCATTTGTTTTATTCTCTGAGTGGAGGAGCCTGTCTCTGTGGTTACACGGCCAAAGACAATCTTTTCTTCTCATCACGATAGAGGTTTCTCAGATGTAAACATGCCTCTCACTTAGAGTTGTCTGTTAAAAGTTCAGTCTTTTGGCATGCTCCAGAAATGGCAAAACTATCAGACACAAATTCTCCGTAAGTGAGGCTCATTCTCATGGAATGGTCTGATGTGTATGCACATATCCTTGCTCGTTCTCCAGACAGTGTCACAAGGCCACTGTAGGAACATGACTTGGTCTGACTAGGTCTGACTTGGTCTCTGCTAGGAAATCAAGAACAGCTTGAGTGCTGGACACCTGGCTCCTGTTATTTTGTCCCTGATGACCAGCCAGGGAGCATTCACTTCGTAGCTGTGCTATTCAAGTCAATGTGTCCTTTGCTTACCTTCAATCTTTCTCCAACTAGAAACGTTCCTCTAAGGATAAGAAAAGTTTAAACAAAAAAGCAAAATTTTAAGTCAGCTGTCTTAAAACAAAACCAAAAGAAATGTTTTTAGTTCTGAGAATACTGAGAATGTGTGCTAAGGTATGCATTACCACAGTTAAATGTGCATCTCAGAAGGATTACCAAGCAAGTAATCCAACACACTCCTCCCAAGAACAAAAATATATGATGGAAGTATCCTCAATAAGAGAAGCGGATTTCCTTTTAAAACCCAAAGTAACACTCTCTGAGTGTTCATGAAATCACTCTTTCTGAGGCAGTGACTCTCATTTGGGTCCTGTCATCCTAGCAAAGAGAGCACCTTCCTAATTCTCTTATATTAGAAGGAAATAAGTTGGATATCATTAGACTCATTCTTTTTAAGGAGTGTGCTGGTCTATTTGGGTGGCCATGAAATACCAGAAAGTTATTTTCTCACAGTTCTAGAGACTAAACATCCATGATCAAGCTGCTGGCAGTCTTCTTTCCTTGACTTGCAGAAGGCCATCTCCTTGGGCCTCTTCCCACAGGTGTCCCTCTGTGCACACACATCCCCAGTGTCTTTTCCTCTTCTTATAAGGATATCAGTTGTGTTTGAATAGGGTCCACTCTAACAGCTGCATTTTAATTTAATCACCACTTTAAAAGCCTTATTGCCAAACACTTACTTTCTGAGGTATTAAGAGTTGGACTTCAACATATGAATTTTGGAGGATGCAATTAGATCCATCATGGGAAGTCACATTTCTTTTTCTTTTTCTTTTTTAAGTTTATTTGAGAAAGAAGGGAGAAGGAGAGGGTAGAATCTTCAGCAGACCCCGTTCTGAGTGCAGAACCTGAATCAGGGCTCCATCCCATGACTCCAAAATCATGACCTGAGCCAAAACCGAAAGTCGATGCTCAACCAACTGAGCCACTCAGGCACCCCGGATGTGGTAATAACAAGTAGCTTGGTAATAAAATTAGCTAACAAAGAAAGACAAATATCACATGATTTCACTCATATGTGGAATTTAAGAAACAAAGCAGAGGAACATAGGGGGAGGGGGAAAAAAAGAGAGGGAAGCAAACCATAAAAGACTTTTAACTACAGAGAATAAACTGAGGATTGATGGAGGGAAGGAGGGTAGGGAAAGGTTAAATGGGTGATGGGTATTAAGGAGGGCTCTTGTTCTGTTGAGCACTGGGTGTTCTATGTAAGTGATGAATCATTAACTTGTACTCCTAAAACCAATATTATACTATACATTACCTAACTAGAATTTAAAATAAAATTTGAAGAAAAAAAATTAAAAGAGAAGAAAAACAAACTTGATTCATATTCGTTCAAACCTTGAGTAGAGAGGACACCTGGGTAGCTCAGTCGTTAAGCGTCTGCCTTTGGCTCAGGTCATGATCTCAGGGTCCTGGGATCAAGACCCACAGGCTCTGAGCAGGGAGCCTCTTCTCCATCTGCCCCTCACCCTGCTCATGCTTTCTCTCTCTCACTCTGAAATAAGTAAAATCTTCAAAAAAAAAAACCAAAACAAAACAAAAAACCTTGAGTAGAGAAAAAAACTTTAAGGAAGTTTGCTGTCATAGATGGGCTAAGACTTAGCAAAGGAATCTAGTTAAGCTTTAAGCCAAAAAAAAAAAAAAATTAGCTAACATTCCTTGAGCAATTTCTATACGTTACCAACCTTAATAAGCATGTTACATGTTTTGATTTATATCATCCTCATAACAACCTGATAAGCTAGACACTTTTGTAATCCTCATTCTGCAGGTGCAAAGAATGGATACAAAGCCCAAGCACTTAGCTGCTTTATAACAGATAGATGGAAATTTTTTTTAGCAGAGAACCTGCTACTACAAATTGGTTAACAGTTGTCCAACATTCTATCTATTATGAATTAAATTATGTTCCCCCAAATTCATATGTTGAAACCCTCACCCTGCAATGTGACTATATTTGGAGAAAAGGCCTTTGAAGGGGCAATTAAGGTTAAATGAAGTTAGAAGAATGAAGGCCTAATCCAATAGAAGTAGTGGCCTTATGAGAAGAAGCAGAGACACCAGGAATGTGCAGACAGAGGAACGACCATGTGAGGATGTGGAGAGAAGGTGGCCGACTGAGAGCCAAAGAGAGAGGCCTCAGGAGAACCCAAACGTGTCAACACCTTGATCTCGGGCTCCCAGCCTCCAGAACTGTGAGGCAACGCACTTGTGTTGTTTCAGTCACCTTGTCTCTGCCATTTTCTGATGGCAGCCTTCACAGACTCTTCCACGGTCTTAATCCCTTCATCAGGAGTTGGCTCAAAGAGGAGCTGTGATCATCACAGATAACCGAGGAGATGCTGATCACAGGAGATTGTCAAGTAAGTACAAAGTCTCAGGAAAGAGGGTTTCTCAGGAGGCTAAAATGTTTTACAGAAGTCCCTGGGCTCTGCTTTCTGTCCTCAGGTAGGGATGTGGGTTCTAGTTTCTGCATCTGGATTAAGAATTAGGAGAAGCTGGTGTTTGTAAACATAATGAAAACAGAAGCACACAGATCAGGAGTATAAGATAAAAGGAAGATAATACATAAAACGTGGGGATGGAAGATAAAAGGGCGGTGGCAAAATAAGAATCAAGTTTCTCAGGCTTGGTAAGCACCCCACCTCACAGGAGCCCCATGCCTGGCCCAGGTGTTTCTCTCCACTGACCCACTCAATTGAGAACTTTGGGGCTCAAGGGAAGCCGTGCTGAGGTCAACTGCATCTGATCTCATCCAACATAAGGGCCTCACTTCAGTCCTTCACTGATTAAATTGGGAATTTATTTTAAAACATTAAAGGCCATCGGGTATGCATACCCTGTGGAATTGAACTGCATGTGTTTGTGTGTATTTTAAATAACAAGGCTCACAATTGCTCAAAAGCAAAAGGCAATGTTTGAAAAACAAAACAAAAATACAAAGCGGCTCAACCTGACATAATAGAAAAATATGATACGCATTGTCATCTCTAAATCTCTAATATCTTAGATATGGGGAGCAATTTTTATCAGAGAAGATCTGGTATTTTTTTTAAAACCGTGTAGTACCCTGACTTCCACTGAAGGAGTAGACAAATTAGAAAAAGACCGAGCAGAGAGAAAATAAGTAAGAGAGCACTGATTCAATGCACTTATTCAGCAAAATTTGTTAGCGGCCTGTTTTGTGCCTCTGTGCTGGCTATCCTGAGCAGAATAACCTAGTTGAATGGAAAATAGAGAAAAACCAAACAGAAAAGAAAGAAAATGAACTCTTAAGGTATAGGAGCAAGGACAACAAGTCTTAGGAATAATAGAAGCAGCTTGACATTGAAGTACTTTCCAAGGAAGACCTTGCAAACTGTTTAACTGTGCAAATTAACAGAGAGCAAGAGAGCAGACAGCTGGGCTTGCAGAACGCAGAGGACAACATGAAATATTTAGGAAGAAAATTTAACCCAGACAAAAAGAGGAAAATGGGCTGGGACACAGCTAACCCTCCAGGCTTGAGAACTTTACCAACGTGGGAGGAAAAAAAGGATTGGCATGCCTACTTAGTTTTTCATGCGAGTTAATTACCTAGAGACCTCCATAGTGAGTTCTAAAGGTTTCTTTCTGCTGCTTTGTAAATCTCTGTTGTGTTATGAGCAAAGCAATAATTTGCTTTCATTTGAGATCTTTGCATGACCCAGGAGAACACTGTATTGCTTATTATAGAAATATGTAAATCCAGGCATGTCTAACCAACTCGCACATGTCCAGGATGAATGTGCAGGTAGGGACTGGCCACTGACTGGGTGGTATCAGGTGAGCATGCAATGAAAATATGAATCGTAAGAGCACATGTATTGTGTCAGGTGGACATAAATAATAATGTTTAGGGGGTGCCTTGGTGGCTCAGTCAGTTAGGCTCAGGTCATGATCCGGGGATCCTGGGATCGAGTCCCACATCTGGCTCTTTGCTCAGCGAGGAGCCTACTTCTCCCTCTGCTTGTACTCTGTCTCTCTCTTTCTCTCTCTCTCTCTGTCTCAAATAAAAATAAAATCTTAAAAAAAAAAAAAGAAAGAAAGAATAATGTTTTGAATGGTGCTGACAAGTCATGAGTCACTGAGTACACCCGGGAAGATAATAACTTTCTGGAGGCAAAAAAATCACTCAGGGGGAACTAACTGCTTCTGCCTTCGCCTTGCTGATTAGTTCACTCGAAAGGCAGGCACATTATCCCACCCAGGGGTCGGGCAGCTGTGCGTGCCTCGTTCTACCTTCTGAGGAGGCAGCAAATGACCAGGAGGCTAGCTGACATCAGGCACTGGTCAAGAAAACAAGCTGCAGGGCCTTTGGGACCAGCCCTTTGTTGGCTCCTTTCCCCAAAGCTCATGTCTGGCATGCACAGCAGAGCCCTAACAAAGTTACGGCTCTGGAGAAGGTCCTGAAGTCAAAAGAGGTGGAAAGTCTCCAACTGACCTGCAGGAAAAAATAGAACAGACTAGGGGTACAAGAGGAGCCTGATATCTCTGTCTCTAGCACAAGTTTGTTATTTTTGTAAAAAGACAAAAAGGATAATTATTTAATCAACTCTCCCTAAATGAGTGTTTTGTTTGATTAGTTGGCTTGGGTTCTTAGTTTTTTAAGATTGATTTATTTATTTTAGAGAGAGAAAGCATGGCCAGTGGGGTGGGGGGGTGCAGAGGAAGAGAGAGAATCCTCCAGCAGACTCCCTACTGAGCGTGGAGCCCCACTGGGTAGGGAATTGTGGTTTGATCCCAGGACCCTGAGATCATGGCCTGAGCTGAAATCAAGAGCCCGCCACTCAACCCACTGAGCTACCCAGCCGACCTAGGTGGGTTGTTTTTGTTTTTTGGACCTAACATGAGATCTATCATATTCACATGGCTAAAAGCAGTGCTAAAGTGAGCAGGGAAGATAAGTAGGGTGAGAAAGGACCTGTCCCCTGCAGCTCTTCTCACCACAGAGACTCACAACTATAAACCAAGAACATTCAACTTTTCTTAAAGAAGCTGTCCAGCCAGCAGAGTCTGGCTCCAACCACCACACATGTTTAATTCTCTGCATTTAAGAGAGGCTTGAGAAAGGGGTTGTGTGGGCTGAGAAATGACTCTGGGGAGAGGGGGTGTGAGAAAAGAGCCTGATGGGCCCTGAGAGAGGGAAGCTTGGAGTCTGGAAGAGGCTCAGGAGAGAGGGAAGCTTGCTGAAGCTTAGAAAGGAGGAAAAAACTCAGGGCCATAACACAGTGGGAAGCCAAGAGGATGGTCCACACCAAGCAGGGGACTGCCCACAGAACAACCACATTGTCTTTCTTTTTAAATTTTTTTTTTAAGATTTTTTTTTTTAATTTATTTGTCAGATAGAGAGAGCGCAGGAGCGAGCACAGGCAGACAGAGAGGCAGGCAGAGGGAGAAGCAGGCTCACCGCTGAGCAAGGAGCCCAATGTGGGACTCGATCGCAGGACGCTGGGATCATGACCTGAGCTGAAGGCAGCTGCTTAACCAACTGAGCCACCCAGGCGTCCCACCACATTGTCTTTCATCAACAACAGCCTCATTATGATGTGTCTACTCAGTCTGAGAATTTTTTACCAGTTAAAATTAAAGTTGGTTGAAATTTTAAAATTTTGCTCTATAAAAGGTAAGACCGAGAGAACAAGAAGAGAAGACACAGAATGAGAGAAAATATTTTCAAAAGACACATCTAATGGATAACTGTTATCCAAAATACACAAAGAGCTCTCAAAACACATCAATAAGAAGACAAACAACCTGATTTTAAAAATGGGCAAATGAGGGGCACCTGGGTGATACAGTCAGGTAAACATCTAACTCTCGGGTTTTTCTCTGGTCATGCTCTCAGGGTCGTGAGATTGAGCTGGGCATTGGGCTTCACACTCAAAGCAAGGAGTCTGCTTAAGACTTTCTTCCCTCTCCTTCCTACTCTCTGCCCTCCTCCCACACTTTCTCTCTTTCTCTCTCTCTCAAATAAATAAATAAATCTTTAAGGAAAATAAATGGGCCAACGACTTTAACAGACATCTCATCAAAGAAGACATACAGATGGCAAATAAACATGAAAAGACGCCCAACATCACATGTCATTAGGGAACTACAAATTAAAACAACAATGAGATAGCGCTACACAACTATTAGGCTGGCCGAAATCCAGAACACTGACAACACCAAGGACGGTGAGGATGGGGAGCAACAGGAGCTCTCATTCATTGCTCATGGAAATGCAAACTGGTAAGCCACTTTGGAGTTTGCCAGTTTCTGATAAAACTAAACATACTCCTAACATATGATCCAGTAATCATGCTCCCTAATATTTACCAAAAGGAGTTGAAAACTTATCTCTACACAGAAACCTGCGGATGGACATTCATAGCATTTTTATTTGCCATTGCCCAAACTTGCAAGCAACCAAGATGTCCTTCAGTAAGGGACTTTACAAATAAACTATGGTACATTCAGACAATGGACTATTATCAGCATTAAAAAGGAATACCTATCAAGCCATGAAAAAACATGGAGGAAACTTAATGCCTATTACTAAGTGACAGAAGCCAATTGGAAAAGGTTATACACTGAATGATTCCAACTACATGATATTCTGGAAAAGGCAAAACTATAGAGATAGTTAGGGGCACCTGGGTGGCTCAGTGGGTTGGAGCCACTGCCTTCGGCTCAGGTCGTGATCCCAGGGTCGTGGGATCGAGCCCCGCATCGGGCTCTCTGCTCTGCGGACAGCCTGCTTCCTCCTCTCTCTCTGCCTCTCTGCCTACTTGTGATCTCTGTCTGTCAAATTAAAAAAAAACAAAAACAAAAACAAAAAAAACTATAGAGATAGTTAAAAGATCAAAAAAAAAAAAATCAGTGTTTGCCAGGAGTTAGGGAGGGGGAGGGGGCAATGAATAGGTGGGGCACAGGGGAATTTTAAGGCAGTGAAATCTTCCATATGATACTATAATAATGGATACATGTCACTATATATTCATCCAAACCCACAGAATACACATCACCAAGAGGGAACCCTAACATAAACCAGGGACTTAGGGTGATTATGGTGTGTCAATTAGCTTAATCAACTGTAAAAAAAAAAGTACTACTCTGGTAGAGGATGCTGATAATGGGGAAGTCTATGCATGTGTGGGTACCGGGATGTACAAGAAATCTCTGTATCTTCACCTCAATTCTGCTGTGAACCTAAACTGTTCTAAAGGGGCACCTGGGTGGTTCAGTAGTTAAGCCTCTCCCTTTGGCTCAGGTCATGATCCCAGGGTCCTGGGATGGAGCCCCACATGGGGCTCACTGCTCAGAAGGAAGCTTGCTTGCATTCTCTCTCTCTCTCTCTCTCTTTCTATTAAATTAATAAATAAATCTTTTTTTAAGTGCTCTAAAAAATAAAATAAATAAAAAATAAAATAAAATAAAAGTGCTCTAAAAATAAAGTCTTTTTAAAAAAATTAACTGTCTAAATGAAATATGGTTTCCTAGATTGTATCCTGGGACAGAAAAAGAACATTAATGAAGAAAACTGGTGAAATCAAAATAAAGTCTGGAGTTTAGTCAATAGTAATGTACCAATGTTGGTTTCCTAGTTTTGACATATATACCATGGTAATAAGATGTTAACAGGAAAAGAGGCGAAGTAAAGGACATTCAGGAACTCTCTATATTATCCTTGGAACTTTACTGTAAATCTAAAATTATTCCAAAATTATAAGTTTATGTTTAAAAATTTGGGATGCCTGGGTGGCTCAGTCAGTTAAGCTGCTGCCTTCAGCTAGTTGGTTAAGCGGCTGCCTTCAGCTCAGGTCATGATCCCAGGGTCCTGGAATCAAGTCCCGCATCGGGCTCCTTGTCCAGTGGGGAGCCTGCTTCTCTCTGTGCCTCTGCCTGCTTGTGCTTTCTCTCTGACAAATAAATAAATAAAAATCTTTTTAAAAAAACGAATATATGGTACTTTTGTGGCTAAATCACAAGGTTATCTGAAAAAGTTTCAAATTCATTTATACCTTACCAGTTCTTAGCCTCAATATTTAAAAGAGTTCTGGAATATCTGTACCAGACAGACAAAGCCAACCATTTATTACAAGAATCTTAATGATCTTCTGGCAAATTTCTCACCTTACTCCCACCAATATTCTAGAATCCTGTGGTAGACTGCAAAAATGGCCACAATTTTCACTCCTCCCTGTTTCCACAGCACTTTTGGTAGGGTGACAGAGCAGCTCCTACCACCAAAAGTCTGTTGCTCTACCCTGTGAATCCAGCCTGGGATCTTATGTCTTCCAATGACTGTGACGTAAATGATGAGCAACTTCTGAGCCCTGGCCTCAAGAATTCTTGATCTTTCCACTGTCATTATGTGAACTCATCTACCACCATGGGAATAAGCCCAAGCCCACCTACTGGAAGACTGGGATGTGCCACATAGCTGGGCCCTCCCTCCAGTAGCCAGGCCCCAGCTAATCCAGATGTTGGCCACAAATGTGTGAGTGAGCCCAGCCAAGACCAGAGAACCACCCAGCTGACCATAATCCAAGTTGCCACCCTGTGGATTCATGACCAATGATCCATGATTGTTATTTTAACCCACTCAGTTGTGTTTCACAGCTGCAGCTTACAAATCTAGGTTCACATTTATTAGAACAAATACTATTTTTAAAAAGAGAAAGAAAGAAAGAAAAGGAAAGAAAAGAAAGGCAGACAGGAAGGAAGGAAGGAAGGAAAGAAGGGGGAGGAGGGAGGGAGGAAGGAAGAAAGGGAGGGAAAAGGAAGAAAGGGAGGGAGGAAGAGAGAGAGAAAGAAATAGAAAAAGAGAGAGGGAAGGGAAAAAAGCAAAGGAAGAGAAAAAAAAGAAAGAAAAGGAAAGGAAAGAACAAGTGTGGGCAAAGATGTGAAGAAATTGGTACCCTTGTGCACCATTGGTAGGAATATAAACTAGTATGACCACTGTGGAAAACGATTTGGCAGTTCTTCAAAGTATTAAAAATAGAGTTACCATAGGGTCTAGCAATTCCACATCTGGGTATGCACCAAAAAAACTGAAAGCACGGTTTGGAAGAAATATTTGTACACCCATGATTGTAGCAGCATTATTCACAATAGTCAAAAGTTGGCAACCCAAGTGTCCATTGACAGATGAATGGATAAACAAAATGTGGTGTACATACAATGGAATATTATTCAGCCTCAAAAAGAAAGGAAATTGGGGTGCCTGGGTGGCTCAGTGGGTTAAGCCTCTGCCTTCAGCTGAGGTCATGATCCCAGGGTCCTGGGATCAAGCCCCGCCTCAGGCTCTCTGCTCAGCAGGGAGCCTACTTCCTCCTCTCTCTCTGCTTACTTGTGATCTCTCTCTCTGTGAAATAAATGAATAAAATCTTTTAAAAAAATAAAAAAGAAGGAAATTTTGATAAATGCTACAATATGGATGAAATTCAAGGACATTAAGTGAACTAAGCCATTCGCAAAAAGATAAATACTATATAACTCCACTCACATGAGTTACCTGGAGTAATCAAATCCATAGAGACAGAAAGTGGAAGGGTGGCTACCAGTGGCAGGAGGGAGAGGACAATGGGGAGTTGTTAACAGGTATAGAATTTCAGTTTTGCAAGCTGACAAGCGTTCTGGAGACTGGTTGCACAACAATGTGAATATACTTGACACTGCTGAATTGTATGCTTAAAATTTTATGTCACGTATATTTTAACGTATTTTTTCTGAAGTTTGCTTTCTGTTCAGTCTTCTTGTTCCCTTCTCACCCATGACCTCACAACATGAAGATTTTGTCCTGAATTCCTCAGAACATATCTCTATTCTGATACCAATTTCTAGTTAAAGCAGGAAAACAGAATGCATCTTATTATCTTCTACCATTTTATAAATTAACTTAATGGCAAGAAGTTGAAGTTATTCCAGAAGCCTCCCCCCTCATTACTTCACCACTATCAGAAAACTGTTCCCATGGATCATTCTTTACTACAAGCTCCTGGATTATGTCCTTCTCCCTTCTCTTTTGCACAATCACCTCTTTTAAACCTAATCAGTGACCTTATTGAATTCTAAAAGACTGATAAATGCGGCCTTTTCTGGAGCTCAAGTAAAATTATGCTCGTACAACTCAAGGACACTCTGGCTCCCTATAATTCAGTGCTTTATAGAGACATATTCTCAGAAACACAGTTCATTTTAAAAAGGGGGGGGGAGGGGAAGTGCAATTAAAATCTGGATGGTTTTTATCCACAAGGGCCCAGAAATGAAGGAGAGTAAATTCTGAGGCATAGTAAAACATCTTTAGTATCTGTTCTCCCCATTCCTGTCATATCCTCCCCATTCCTGTCATATCCTTCCCCAACAATGGCAGCTCTCAAATCCCAAACAAAAACTTCTCCATTTTAAAGCTTTTCTAATATAAATCTCACAGCGTCTCCTGCTGCTTCTGCTCTCCCTGCACAGATTTGTAAAATAAATCTCCAGCAGGAGAAGAGAGGCAGAGGAAATTATCCAGTGGCCGAGGTCCCAGTGTTCTCTTTTGGGCACATGGAGTGTCCCTATAAAATGTAACTGAAAGTTTTGATTCTAAGAGAAGAGACATGTATGGGGAAATAAATAGAAATATTTGTTACACGTTTCTCCTGAAATAGCTTTTAGATGAGATTTATATTTAAATCCGTAGCCATTCTGCTTCCCAAAATGCATGGCTCTTAAAAAGAAAGAAAGTCCAAGAGGGTTTGATCAAAGGTATTTTCAGTGGAGCCAGATCTGACATCCTCCACAGAGAAAATGAATAGCAGAACCATCTTCGTCTATGGAAACCACACCAGTGCTCCCACCTCTGGACTCTCACCTTCTGATTGCAACAACACTCAGCCACCCCTCTAGACCCAAAGGGAGGTGAAAACCTCTTTTCTTGACACAACCCAAAGAGTGAGAGTAGAGCCCTTCTAGCACCTTTTCTGTTAGAGGAGAGGCCAGATGTCTCCCAATGCTTTGTAAAATTTTTTACAAAATTTTTTGTAAAAAAATTTTTCTTTGGCTAAGAAAAAATTTAGTTTCCTTTAAAGTGGAGTTTGATCTCATTTTATACATTAAATTAATTCCTAGAGAGCTGATGTTTGCCACTTCTCCCACTCCCAGCTCTCCAGGCCTCCCTCAGCCTTGTCCTAGGCACTCTGGTTACTGTGAATGGCTTACACCCCTTAAACCAGAGAGTACCAACCTGGCTGCCAGCCACGGGTTGCACGACCCTAGGGTACCTTGCCAATGTTACCTTTTTCTCAAAAGTCACCACTTGCTAAGAGTCGGGAAGCACTGCCATGTGATCCAGCTGTCCTTTCTGCCTGCAAAACATTTTTTTTTCTATGTAATTTATACCCGTCTTTTCAGATTGAGCTCTGGGTATCTGACTTCCTCCTCCAGGAAGTCTTCATTGATTTGACATAACCGACCATTAGTTATAAGTTAGGTTCTTCTCCTCTACACTCTGAAATATCCCCTGCATCTAGATTCCATAAACACAGTGTAGTGCTATATGAAGCCAATAATAAATAGTTCCTCCGCTAGGTCTTGTTTTGATTGCAAAGTCCTCATAACTACTGTTATCCTACCCTTAAATGAAGATGGCCCAAATTTTTCACTAAGTTTCTATTAACCTCCTCTCTCTATGGCATGGCTCTTTATCTTCTAAGGCCCTAGTCAGTTTCATCCTGTGGGCAACCCCCCTGACCCATCTCAGCTCCAGCAAGAGAGCTTTGCCCGTGCACCGCCAATGCCCTGCCTGCACCACGTTCTGATTCAAACAATCTTTTTTTTTTATTTTTTTTAAAGATTTTATTTATTTATTTGACAGACAGAGATCACAAGTAGACAGAGAGGGGGGGGGGGGGGGGGGGGGAGCAGGCTCCCCGCTGAGCAGAGAGCCCTATGTGGGCCTCAATTCCAGGACCCTGGGACCATGACCTGAGCTGAAGGCAGAGGCTTTAACCCACTGAGCCACCCAGGCGCCCTGGTTCAAACAATCTTAAAGAGAAATGTATCAAGTTGTGCTTACATGTTCTGAGTTAAAAAAAAAAAAAAAAAATCAAAGCTCTTATATTTCCCATCCAGAATTTTTACCTGCTTTTGTTGCTGTTATTTTTATAAGATGGTCTGGAGGGAAGTAAGTCAATAAATACCTACTATGAGGGACAGCAGATACAGAGGTTAGAAGCAAAGCTCTAGGTTCCAGATCCCTGCCACCAGATCCTGGCTCAGTTTAATCTCTGTGCTTTCTGCCCCCCACTTCTGTAAATTAGGAATAATGGCAGCCCTCCCTTACATGGGTGCTGTAGAGCTTCAGTAAACTGGTATGTGCAAAGTTTTCAGCACAACATGTGGCACAGAGTAAGTGATCAGGAAGTATTAGCTTCCGGGGTGCCTGGGTGGCTCAGTGGGTTGAAGCCTCTGCCTTCAGATTGGGTTATGATCGCGGCGTCCTGGGATGGAGCCTCGCGTCGGACTCTCTGCTCGGCGGGGAGCCTGCTTCCCCACCCCCTCTCTCTGCCTGCCTCTCTGCCTACTTGTGATCTCCTCCGTCTGTCAAATAAATAAATAAAATCTTTTTTAAAAGTTCATAAAAAGTATTAGCTTCCATTACTATTAGCACTCTTAAACATCACTGTTTTGACACACACTATCTAATTTAATCTTCACACTTGCCTAAAGTCCTACAATTAAAAGACACAAAAACTGGGGTAGGAATCAAAGTTTGATTCCAAAATTCCTGTTTCTCTTTCTAATCATTCATATAGTCAATGAGCTGATTAAAAGACAGTTTCCTGAATCTAATCAACTGAATCTCATCCCAGTCCAGAAGGAATACAGAAGACTGAATTTTAAGCTAGCACCCTGCTTCTAAATTCTAAATCTGATGCTGGTAATCCAAGGACCATCTTTTTTACACACTGCCTTGTAGCACAGACGTCAGAATTAGTGAGAACAAGCGCAGAACACGGCCTCGGGAAACTAAGTACTAAGTAAATGTCTGTTATCATGAAAATAAGTTGTTGTTCTTCAAATGTAAGAACTATCACAAAACAAGAAGAAATTGTGTTAGAAAATAACTGAGAACTAAAAGCTATTGCTCTAATTTGACCAAGTAGATGAAAGCTAGAATTGCGTGACTTAACGAAGACTGAGAACTCAGTTTCTGGAGTCAGAAACATGTCAGTTTGACTCCCAGTCCTGGTTCTTACTGCCGTGGGATCTGGGGCAACTCTTTCACCTTGCTGAACCTCACCTTGCTCATTTGCAATGAGCTTCATAGGATTGTTGTAAATACGAAATGAAATAATGCATATGAAGTACTTAGTGCTGTGTCTGGAACAGACTGTGTACTCAGTAAGTTGTACCATTATTATTCCTATTCATGTTGACAGTCAGGTACAGGGACTGCCCAGGAAAGTGAGGAGTGTTTGACAACATTACAGCTTTATCCACTGGCATAAAAGCATTAAAAAAAAAAAGAGGAGCGGAGTGGTTTTAAATGCGTAATCATATTTAGGAATTCTGAGTGCTCACTCTCTTCCCTGACATGTGTATAAATCTCAGCATTACCCTATCTTTACAATACCTGGAGAAATATGATGAGTGCATGCATTAAGATTCCCTTCCCCAAAAAGCCCTTTGTGGTCCCCAGAGTCGAAGGCGGAAATGGTAGCTGGTGCTTGCTCAGCAATTGCCCAGAAATGAGAAACCTCAGAAAGTCTTTGCACTCATTGCGGATTTCCTCTTGGTAAATAGCCCCTTCACACCACCACCATCACAAACCCATATAGTCCACAATGCCTCATAGGCATTTGGAAAGAGCCTGCAGCCCACCCAACTCCAGTGTGTCCTGTCTGGAGATACAGGGTAAGAACAGGAATAAAAGAATCCTTAAATTAGAAAATTCATTGCACCTGTTTAGTTAACGCTGCCTGCGAGCATATTCTAAACCCAGGATTGTGCTTGGGGTGTATGTGTGTGTGTGTGTGTGTGTGTGTGCATGCTTCTTTGGAAAACAGAAATGTGAAGGTTAAATGCTCAAAAAGCATTGGTTGAAGTCACCTGTACTCTATATGCTGCTGGCATGTCATCAAAGTAATTTGACATGAAGTAATTCTTAGAAAACTCTCCACTGCAAAAAGAACAGAAAAGCACTACTTCTCCAAAAGAAGACAAAGAATTGTTTTGTGAGATCGGCCATCTGTCAAGTGAGTGAGTTAGGCTGCTCTTTGGGGACAAAGGCCACAGTTGGTCCTAATATTCTCCAACTCTAAGGTTTTCTTTTTTTTTTCTTTTTTTTTTTTAAAGATTTTATTTATTTATTTATTTGTCAGAGAGAGAGGGAGAGAGAGCAAACAACCACAGGCAGACAGAGTGGCAGGCAGAGGCAGAGGGAGAAGCAGGCTCCCTGCCGAGCAAGGAGCCCGATGTGGGACTCGATCCCAGGACGCTGGGATCATGACCTGAGCCGAAGGCAGCCGCTTAACCAACTGAGCCACCCAGGCGTCCCCAACTCTAAGGTTTTATTAATTCATATAGATAGATGCACCTACAGATAAAGGTACACTATAAATTTTCATTGGTTCCGTGTGATAAAGTGCTATATTATTTAAAACTCACCAGGATTTTCCATCTTTAGCATTAAGCTCATTCATAAACACCGAGAAATTTCCTACCAAAAGGGAAAAAATAATTTTTTTCAAAAGCAAAACCACCCGCCAACAAGCATCCCAGCATTTTGCTAGGATGAATATAGATTCAAATCTTGCGACTGCTGCCATCCTGAAACTTGAAAAATGTTATCCGGTTTTTAATGAAATTCAATATGCTGTGTAATTTATTTATTTATGCTTTATATGTGGATTTTGTGGTGGTTCCGTTCCTCTTCTAAAATCACACACAAAACAGCTGAAATCGTGTCAACGGAACAAAAAAGGGAAGGAGGGCTCTGAACCGGCTTTCCAAGAAGGCGCGCAAAAACCGCTGATCCGTAAATCTCAGGTTGTCACGGCCTCCTAAACAAGCTCTCTCCCTTTCCTCCCCAGCAAGCAAACCCAACCCCACACCCTGTCTCCATTCGCTAAACAAAACCATTTTTTTTAACCTGTGGAAGAGGTTGGTTAAGTGTCGGGGCTTGAGCGCGCCCCCAGCGAAGAGCAGACACTTCTCCCTCCTTCTTCCCCTCTTCACTGTCTGTAACGTCAGAAAAAAGGGGGGATGGGGAGGAAATGGTACAAGAGTCCCCCTCGTGCATGCCATCCCCGGGCACTTCTTTTTTTGAGCCGAGGTGGCTAAAGATCACGGGGGAAAGTGTCACTGGGAGGTCAGCACAGAGTAACCAGCATCGTGCGCGGGCAGAGTGGGCACGTTGACTTGGGCTCAGAAAGGGCAGGAAAATAGAAGCTCTCTAAGTCGCCCACTGCAGACGTTGTTTTGCCCTCAGGAACCCGAAACCGCAGTGTCTCCCAGCGATACCCACAGGTCGGGTCCTACGCCTTTCCAACTCACACACCGCCGTCCTCCTCAGAGGGGCTTATGGGGACCCCGTCCGGTGCAGGGTGCAGGCGCGCTGGGAAGCAAGCTGTCAGTTTCCCTGGGCGCCGTGCTTCCTGTCTTGTTAGAGGTTTACACATCTCACCACCCAGGAGACCCTTTCACTTTGCCCCATGAAGTTTCTGTGCTCTGTGGCCAACTGTAATGTCCAATCAATCGCCCTCTCCACCACCTAGCTCTCTCCTATTGGGGTGAGTGTGGGAGAAGGAGCTAGACAATAATTTTGCTAAATTATTATAAATTAGCCCAAGATAAGTCCAAAATAAAACAGACCTTGGAGTGGAAGGGGGAATTAATTCTCAAGGCAAATATTATCCATCCCTTTTTTCAGTGATGCACCAAGGTTCTGACCTCTACAGGTGCCTAAGCTTTGCTGCCAAAGGTTTTTTTCTGGGAAAAAAGGAAGGAAGGAACTGCCACAACAAATAGAAGTTAGCTGTAGTCTCTCTTAGAAGATGAATAGCACAAAAATCTTTGTTTTATATTTTTACATTTTCCCATGAAATGTTATACACCACTATCACTACCCACCCACCACAGCCCACTTCACAGTAAACAAAACATTTGAGCAAGGATATGAGAATAAGTAGTCACTTTTTAACGTGGGAAACCCATATTTATGAACATGCTCAGTACATCCTTGCCCTGGGGGTGGCTTGAGTCTGAAATGTTTGATGAGAGATAACCAGATCTTTGGGCAGGACTGAATTGGATGCAAATAAAATTTTAACTTGGTGTGTACACAGGCTTAGAAAGAGAATGTTATAGAAAAAATGTACTATTCCGGTTTAGATGAATTTGGGACCTTTTTATTCTTGATTATGTTTTCTTGAACTCGTTGAACACAGTGGTGGGGAGTATTTGCAAGATTATTTCATTAAGTGTTAGAACTAGAAGGGACCCAGGAGGTCACCCATTGAGTCAGCCTTCTCGTCTTTCAATCAGGGAACAGAGGCCTGAAACATTATCATGTGGAACTAATTCAAAAGACATAAACAGCTCTTGACGACATGTAAAGCCTGGAAGTCTACATTCAGGTCTAACCAGCAAGTAGTGGGATCGCCATGTCAAAATCCTCTAAGCAGCTCTCCTTCACAGAGACCCAGGCACCCAAGAGCCCAAAGTCCCCTGCATGAAGCAGTGCATTCAGGAGTCTCTCCCCTCCTTCCCTCCCTCCCAATACTAGCCCTTCAGTTTTCTAATGAGGCACGTCTGGGCGGGGAGAGTGGAGGACTAAAGCAATAGGGTTCTGCCCCCCCCGCCCAGCCCCAGCCAGCCCCATATGCACCAAATGTACAGAGTCCACTTCAGCTAAACCCTCCTCACTTACAGGAGGTAGGAAGCTTTATCTGAGTGTTAATAACATATGTGGCCCCGGTAATGAGAGGGGAACTGAGAAAGGAGAATGGAGCTCAAATCAAAGCAAAAGCCAGCTGCCTGCCCCCCTCTCTCAGCACAGAAGCAGCCCCAGTCTGGAGGCAGGCGGGGATGTCAGAGAAAACACAAAAAAACACAAAAGGGGACACTTCTCCAATGGAGCTTTTTTTTTTTTTTTAACAAAGGTTAAAGAGATTCTTTTGAAACGGGAGGCTAGAATTTAAACCTCTCTTCAAAATAAGACATGAGATTATCTGTAGATATTACCTAATAAGCTGTCATGTAATTAACATTCACCTCAAAGAGGGGAGTTTTCTCTTTAAATCAACTCTTCAAAAGATACTTTTCGAACTCATTAAAAAAATGTTTTTTAATTTTTTGAGGGGTTTCAACACTCTTCATTCTTCTCTGCTAAGATTTTTGTTGTTGTTGTTCAGAAATTTGGACTCCTGAGGCACAATAAATCTTTGACTTTTGAGAAGCCAAACAGTATATACCTGATTTGGAACCATGAGTGAAGTTCCTTCTCCAAAGAGCCCAGATTCTTGTAATCTGCACTACCTCAAATTCATTATTACACTTTATTTAGAAGTGTAATTCATTCATTCACTTTTTAAAATCACTGAGTGTATTAATTGGCAAAGCAGAAATTTCCCTGTACCTCACATCAGTTTTCTATTAACTTATGCTTTGCAAAAATTAAGAATAATAAACTTTCATCTAAGCACCCCCAAATGTTGCATCCTACAGCAGTTACAAAGCGGAGAGACTGACCAATCGTATGACTCAAATGCAAAGATTACAAAAAGTCCAAAATTAGTCATGTTCTATTCAGAAGGAAAAATCTCTCTCCTTTTAGCATCACAGTCATGAAGCGGTACATTTCTGATTTAGTTAATAAGAGTCCAATTATATTTGAAATGTAGATTAATTCTCCTAAAAGCATTAATCAATTTGGCGAGGACACCTCAATAATAATGCAGTCTCTTTATTGCTTCCATAGTAAGACTGCGCCCCATAATTGTAATCAGCTTATTGATACAAATACCTCTTCCCTTCAGTTAATTCAAATAGACCATTTCATAGGTACTTTCAGCTGATGGGGTGGTAAATAATTTTTAGACTAAAAGTTGAAGTGGATTGATTAGAAGCAATTTTTTCTGTTTTGCACAATAAAAAGATGAACTACATGGTTCACCAAGCCAATTTGCAGAGCAACCTCTCCTCTCTAATTTGCAGGCTAATGTAGTAGAAGCTGAGTCCTAGGAAGTACAGAAATCCATTTACCCAGCCATGACATTTAAGTAGCAAACACAAGTACTGGATTTTTCCATTACCCTTCATTTTCAGCCCTGCTATGTTCCACCTGTGACCCTTATGCGATGAGGGCAATGTGCTTTCATACAATTTGGTAACTATAATAAAGGTCCACTTCAAAATGTTCGAGAGCAGACTAAAAACATTTTTGAGAAAAGCATAATTAAGTCCATAACCAATCTCACTAATTCCTGATAATGTATTAGAAAACCAAATTATTTGATACATGCTCTGATAAATGCACATCATACCAGAGGAGGGAAAGAGCGTATTTCCTCTATCACAAATAACAGTGCTTATCACCCACGGTCCCAGCCTTGCAGAGTGCTTTTACTTCACAGAAGACTTTTCTCAACAACAGGAAGCCGGCAAGTTCTCGAAAAACAGCAGGGGCTCCTTTGTCGTATATTTTACCAGCAAGAAATGAAAAAGCAGCTACAAATAGAATTCGTATAGAAATGCATATCAGGGGACGCCTGGGTGGCTCAGTTGGTTAAGCTGCTGCCTTCGGCTCAGGTCATGAGCCCAGCATCCTGGGATTGAGTCCCACATCGGGCTCCTTGCTCGGCGGGGAGCCTGCTTCTCCCTCTGCCTCTGTCTGCCACTTTGTCTGCCTGAGCTCATGCTTTCTCTCTCTCTCTCTCTAAAAAATAAAGAAATAAAATATTAAAAAAAAAAAAAAAGAAATGCATATCAGAAAAGAAAAAAACAAAACAAAACTCTGGACTTTTATTTTTCACAACTCTCCTTAGACATGTTAGTCTCACCCTGGGTTTCTCCAGGTTAAGTTATCCTCAAACTGGTACAGAGATGCTCCCAGAGACATGTTTTCTTGGGATATGGTCACTATGCTTCCCGGGACAGGGAATCTAGCAGAAACTGGTAAATTCTCTCTGAATGAAGGACCTTTCGATTTGGGGGGTGGGAGAAGACCAAAGTAATATTTTTTGTAAAGATTTTATTTATTTACTTGGCAGACAGAGATCACAAGTAGGCAGAGAGGCAGGCAGAGAGAGAGGAGGAAGCAGACTCCCCACTGAGGAGAGAGCCCGATGCGGGGCTCGATCCCAGGACCCTGGGATCGTGACCTGAGCTAAAGGCAGAGGCTTTAACCCACTGAGCCACCCAGGTGCCCCAAAAGTAATATTTTTAAATGAAGCCAAGTTAATCAGTTTTATCTTGTTTTCTTTTTTTTCCCCCAAAGGAGTTAACTCTTCACCTCCAAAAAAGAAATAATAGAAGAGAATTTAGGATTTTTACCTCTCCTTGAAATTTCTTCAGGAATACATTAACACCACACTTAAAGCCAAAACATTCGCTTTGGGGCTAAATTCTGAAGCTGATTCCACAAAAAGTCGATCTCCAATGTGGCATCTTCAGCCTCAAATAAGTCTGTGCAGGGCCACAAAGGACAGGCCTTGGAGAACATGTTATCTGAAAGCTAAATGCTTTACCCTTTATTTTTGTTGTTTACTTAAATTGCTTTGGTAAAAGACTCATCTGCCAGAGTTCTTCCTGGTGTAAAGTTAATAGCCTAGATATTAAAACCATCAAGTTCGAGGTTAGAGAAGAAAATGCCAACCTTGCTTCTTAATGACAGCAACCCACCCAAAGGCGTTTAAATACCATCAGCAATATCCTTGATGCTTTAACAAGTGTATTTAAAAAGCAATTAGGTATGCCAATCTTGCGCTGAAAACAATTTTAAAATAACACAAGCATTAAGTCCCTGCTTTTTGACAAAGTAATGATTTGCACTGACATGATTTAGATACTGTGCATTGTTTCTGCAAAGTAATTTCTACAAGGCGGGTGAGTGCATGCTTAGGAAGATTCATGTTACAACAGGTTCTGGGTTTTCTCTTCCCCCCATTAAAAAACAAAATTTCATATAATTTAATCTAACAGTTTGAGTAACTACCAAAAACTTCACCACTATAGGAAGCATTGATACTTACCAGCTAAAAACTAAAATTAGTATTCATTGATCTTCGATTCTGACTGTATTAAGATCTAGGACAGTGGTGGAGGGTAGGCATCAGGCAGGGAAAGAGAGGTGTAGGGAAAAAACTTCCACTGAGACTTCCTCTGGGAGGGGACACTTAGGCTGAGATTGTGCCAAAGACCACAGATGGGCTCAAACACCACTGAGTTCTCAGCAACTGTAACTGGGGAGGATGAGTAGCAAGTAAGTCCAGGCTGCTGAACTAAGAGGACAAAGACAGTATCTACCATCTGTACAGCTGAGCCTAGGGAGAGGGTGGGTTTTAATACCCACCAAGTGGTACTCCCCATCGTAAGGCTCAGGTGCAGCCCATGGTTGATGGGCCCATATTTGAGGGAAATCATTTAGCAAGGGATAGTATAAGGCAAGGAATGTAATGGCAAACAGGAAGGGGCAATGCTGGGTAAGGAGTTCCACAGCCAGGTCCTTTGGTCAAGCCTAAGAACACGTGTTCATAAAGGGATCTTCAGACTTTACACTGGTCTGGAACTAGTGGGTCTGGGCAATCATTGAAGGTTTGGGGTTCCACTTGTTTTCTCAGAACTGTCCTGGTAAGATGAACATAATCTCTTTCTCAGCTAGGATAATTTGACATTAACAAAACCCACTCCCTTCACATTCACACAGATAGTACTTTGGGTTCTGACATCCACTTTAAAAATGTCCAGTTGAGGGGCGCCTGGGTGGCTCAGTGGGTTGAAGCCTCTGCCTTTGGCTCGGGTCATGGTCTCAGGGTCCTGGGATCAGGTCCCACATTGGGCTCTCTGCTCAGCGGGGAGCCTGCTTCCCCCTCTCTCTCTACCTGCCTTTCTGCCTACTTGTGATCTCTCTCTCTGTGTCAAATAAATAAATAAAATCTTAAAAAAAAAAAAGATAAACCATATTAAGTATTCAGCACAGTACTTGACACTGTAGGCCAGTCAGGAATGATTACTGTTGTTATTATCAGAAAGCAAAATGCTAAAATAGACAATAAGCTAGAATCTTGCATTTGGGCCTCAAAAGGCATAATGTTCCCAGCATGAGGCACAACTAATATTACACCTCAAAATCTCTCTTGGAATATAGCAACATACAATAAATAATTTACTGAATGTTGAGACTTCTGATTCTGAACATTTTTCATTTCCCTTTGGCTTCTGCTTGTGTCCCAACTATTTCTAAAGTGCCTCTCCTTTGAAGCAGTTTGGTATGTCCTCTAGAGAAGAATTTATTTTAATACAAGTCCAAACCAAATCAGTAATAATAGGTAAAATAATTAGTAAATAATTAGTAAAATTAACTTCTGGGAGAAAAAATTGTATCAGGCATTCTAAAGACAAATATTTTCAAATTATTCATTAGGTCAATATTCTTACACAAATAATTAAGGAATCACTGCACACCATATCAGCGCAGACGTGTAGGAATTATAATCTGTATTTTATCCAGTCAAATGAGACAATACCTATCTTTGAGGAAAAAGTCACTCCACCTGAAATACTCATAACTACTTCAACCTGTGGCATCCCCATTAATAAGTTATTAAATTCCTAAGTACCAGTTATATCAAAATGACTTTTTTTCCTCCCAGTATGATATAGAACTGGGACCTTAAAGGAAAAGGTAAATTTTGTATAGAAAAATAAAGATTGAGAGGGAAAAAAGATCAGAGGCATAGATGAAAGGAACAGTAAAAGAGAAAGGAGAAGGTGAGGAAGGCTAGCTGGTTGTCAGGTACTCCAGCCGGGAAAGATAGCAAGCTATTCACCACACATCCTTTTACAAGCAGCCGTACCAGGCTCCTGAACAATGCTGAGTGATACCCAGGGGCTGCACATCAAAATAAAATAAGCCACCAATGTCCAGATCCCAGGAAGGGGTTATTTCTTGAATGGCCCCTGAGATTCCAGGTTTAGGGATAGTTCTGTGATAATTATCCAAAATGCTGGATATGTATTTTTCCTATGGTCCCTGAATGTCTTATTTGCCCAGACTCTGACCTTGGTTCTTGGTTTTGTCTGTGTCCAACAGGCAAAGGGTTAGAGCAAAAGTGAAAGGGAGCTTGCTACAGCTATAAGAAGTAATTAGAGTAATTAGGGTAGCAGGTGGGGTAGGAGAGTGAGGTTTTTGGTGTTCAGGGACAAAGCTTCAGTTATGCTTGTTCTATTGTATGTTATTTTCATAAGTTTAGCTGGGGGGAATGGTTGTGTTGCAACAGCAATTCTGTGGAAACGTACCGAACTGTTTTTCGGTGATGTTACAGACAGGTAGAAAGGACATCTATTTTTTTTTTTTAATTTTTTTTTTTAAAGATTTTATTTATTTATTTGACAGACAGAGACCACAAGTAGGCAGAGAGGCAGGCAGAGAGAGAGGAAAAGAAGGAGGCTCTCCGCTGAGCAGAGATGCAGGGCTCCATCCCAGGACCCTGGGATCACGACCTGAGCTGAAGGCAGAGGCTTTAACCCACTGAGCCACCCAGACGTCTCAGGACATCTATTTTTAAATGTCCAGTCACATAAATTAGCTTGAACCCCAGACTTTAATTTTGAAGGAAAATTAGATTGGATCTAAATAATTGAAGACAAATGGGGAAAACATTTAATAAAACTTCATAATTTGACTCACAGTTCCTTGAGCCATTAGTGCTCACTCTCATTAGAAGCATGATTACCAAGAGGTTGGTGTCAGTTAATAACCTGAATATCTGTGGGGCCTTTCTACCTAGCTAAAAGCTGATTATGTCTATTAGAACTATTTTCATCCATCTTCCTCAACCTGAATTGCCCACTTATCTTCTATGTCATTTTCTACCTTTTTAAAATATTTTTTTATATTTCAATACAGGGCAAAAAAAAATAATAACAATATCATTCACTTGTATGAGGCACTTCACAGAGAACTTTCATGATTATTATTGAATCTACATTATGTAGCTTTGATTTTAAAGTAAATCTTTCACTGTGATTTAAAAGATACTGGCAGAGGGGTTCCTGGGTGGCTCAGTGGGTTAAAGCCTCTGCTTTCAGCTCGGGTCTTGATCTCAGGATCCTGGGATCCAGCCCCGCATCGGGCTCTCTGCTAGGCAGGGAGCCTGCTTCCCCCCTCTCTCTCTGCCTGCCTCTCTGCCTACTTGTGATTTCTGTCTGTCAAATAAATGAATAAAATCTTGAAAAAAAAAGATATTGGCTGAATAATATAAATTCTCTTGATACAGTTCATAACGAATAATACTTTCTGATAATGATGTCTTTTTTTTAGAATGAGGAAGGTGCTTAAAAAAAAAAAAAAAAGCAAGCACCATAAAGGAGCCTTACCACTCCATTCACAAATTAATTTAAAAGACAGTGATTTACAATCACATCAGAAGGATGCTTAAAATTAATGAGGAAGGTGATTGAACCAGGCCAAGGCAGCGAGACTGTTCAATATTTGCAATTCCATATATTTGTTAACAAATTTAATTATTTTGGTGAATAAGTGAGCTGTGGGCAAGTCGCTCATTAGCCATCTGGAGCCAATTTGCCTTGAAATTATTAAGAGATATTTAGTTGATCCAACTTAGACCAAGAGGAGAGGCTGAAACACTGCATCAAAACAGAAGCTTTGCTAAAATGATTTCAGTGTGCACTGAGCTTTGTAGTCTGAACCAAAGAACAAAAGCACTTTGACCCGAATGGCCTGGTACAGAACAACTCCCTAAATGAGAGGGGCCCAACAAGGGAAATGTACATCTGATCTGGCTGCTGTGGCCTCCCCCCCCCCCCCCCCCCCCCCCCCCCGCATCCTCCCCTCCCACTTTTTGCGTTATTCCTGCAAATACCTGACAGCTATACGAAAGACACCCGTTCCTTTAAGTGCAATTCCTCCACGTACGCAACCAAAATAATTTTCATTTCTTTGTTGTACCAACAAATGGATAGAACTTCTTAGATGAAATATGATCATTATCCTTCTCATTTATTTTTCATATGTGATACTTGATTGCGGTTTTTTTTT